>JAJEJO010002519.1:166804-196237 GCA_020662805.1 Glaucomys volans
AGGCTGGCTTTGAACTCGCGATCCTCCTGCTTCAGCCTCCCAAGTGCTGGGATTACAGGCGTGCGCCACTGCACCCGGCTTCGACTTTTGTTCATTTTGACCAGAGGAATAGGTTCTGATAAACTTGAACTTCATGGCATATCTGTTAATGACTTTTTTAAGGCTGTACCTTGTCATGGGGTAATTGCTGCAAACATCAATTAGGCAACTAGCATTGTAAGATGCTAGTTGTAAGATGCATCTTACAAACGTCAATTAGGCAACTAGCATGTAAGATGTTTACAATGGTTCCCAAAGATGAATTATCACAGCCGACATTAATTCTATCCCTAAAAAAATGACTCCCCTCCTATGGTTCACATTGCCTTGCACTCTCTTCATACCATCTGGCTTTTCCATCACCCTGCTCAAGGACGCAGGGATGGAGCTTCATATGTGAACAGTGCCACCCCAGTCCAACTCCAAGATGCATGGTACAGGTTCACAATGTTCTTTCCGCCAACTTAAAAGTGGCAGGGGGCAAGCTAGGAATGGAGACATCGGAACAAGCTACAGACGGAGCCTGGGTGGGCACTATTTTCACATGTGGCCCTGATGAGCAGCAGCCTCGCCCAGATAAAGTGCAACACATGGGTCAACCACACTCTAGAAAGAGTTCCTGCCACTCCTGCAGCCCGATACTTTGATTGCACTGTGGCTGCATTAAAAGCCCTCATGCAGAGATCTGTGGATTCTTCTCTTTACTGTGTGGTTTGAAGGCTAGCAGAGGGGAGGAGCCATTGGAAAGAAAAATTGCCCAGTGCACAGTGACATCTGTATAATTAGGCAAGACAGGCCAGTGCTTACTGGGTTTGTCATTCAGCAATTGTGCACACTCCAGGTTCCATAACCAGGTGCTTTGAACAATGAGGTGACGAAAATGTCTTCATGTGACCTGAGCTCAGACAATATTCAAGCTTAAACAGTCCAGGAGGAAACCCTGATGCAGTAAAGTGAGAAACTCCTTTATTTTCTTAGTATTCACTGGTCTTTATTTGCTATAAACATTAAATGTGTTTTGGTAGGAACTTTGGGACATTACTAAAAAATGCATTCAGCAAAAGGAGAACTCTGAGAGAGATTTGTGAGGTTTTGCCTCCAAAATCTGAGAATTGAGACTTGGGACTCCATTTGTGAAGAGGTGTTCAATGCCGACTCACAGAGGGTGGACAGGTAGATGGGTGGACAGGAGGGACGGGATTTGTAAAGTGCTCATGATTCAGCCTTAGCCTCTGTGGCTTCCACTCATCCAGAAAAAAGGAGAATTCTCCTGGTTTTAAATAGATGAATAGTCACAACTCTGGTTGTTTTGTTCAGTTGTTAAATACTATAAAGAAATCTTTCCTTACCCTCAACCAATGTTTGGTTCCTTTTCTGGGGGCACCCAGGGGTAATAGAAAACTCAAGATCCTCATGAAGCTTCCAAAAGCTTCCACTTCTGCCTTGTGCCTCCCTTAACCCTTGGATTTTCATTCTTTTGACACTGTAATTCCCCCTTGAGTCATGATCCCCTAGGACACGTGGTGCATGGAGGAGAAGGTCATTCCCTGGGTTCCTCACAGTGAGAATACAATTGATTTATGTCTGAAACCCAATTCCAGTTTTGTCCTAAATTCTTTTCTCTTGGCCTATTTCCACTTTGTTTCCTTTAATGATGCTTCACCTTGTATGGCAAAGTAGTAGAAATCAAGGTTATTTTTTCTCCCACCTTGCAGGATTCCCCATCATGCAGTCATGCTCTGTTTTTTATGGGATGCGTTGTAGCAATGCCTTACTGGAATAGTGCCTGGAAATCAAATTATTTATTGTAATTATGTAGGACTTTAGTCTGAAATTGACTCCTATTTTGAGACTGAACCTGCAGCTTATCCTCTTCTTTAAAAACAGTCCCTCATTTGCCTTCAGCAGTAGGCTCACAGCACCCTTCACGTTTTCTGATTGACACTCTACCCCACGTGCTTCATGGGTGTTAGATCCTGTCAAGAAGATTCTCTTTCTTAGAGAATTAGGAAGAACAATCTTAGTTTGTGTCTAAAAGTTGCTCCTGTGAATTAATAAGGTGTTAGTCAACCATACACCTAAAGAAGAGGATAGTCTACAGCACTGAGGGAAATGACCAAGTGGGAATTCAGAACAAGATACAAGAGACATGTGGCCTCAGAAAAGAAAAAAAAAAGATCAAGTGGACAAGAGCAGGAGCCTAGATGTGGATGTGAGCATGATCCTTGGTCTGATCTTTCATTTTTTACATAGCGTGAAATACAAATGACCATCTTGTTAGAACTCAAGGGGCTGGTGGAGTTCAGAATACCCTACCCCAAATATGGCACTTTGGCATTGGGGAAAATGGGAAGCAGGAAGTTCTCTCTGACTTCTCCCTTAAGTAGTTCATGAAACTGAGTAAGAATTCTCAGAACTTTTCCTGAAGTTGTTCACAGGATTTTCCTGTGAGAGGAGCCTACTCTATATCAGGAGATAAGAAATGTCCTTTTCTTGGAAGATACAGGGATACAAAGAAGAGTCTGAACCCAGACCTTGCTAAATTCCTCCCATTTTACTACCACTAGATCACACCATTTTTTTACCCAATCATACTTCTCCATGACTATCCACTTCATCAAACAGCATAGAAATAAGCAGGTTTCCCTGATTCTTTGGATCTTCATTTCTTGATGAAGGCTTGTATGTCACATAAAATTTACATTAAATAAATTTGTATGGTATTGTATTATATTGGTAATCTCTCCTTTGTTACAGGCTATCCACCTAAAGGTCTTTCTTTTCCTATTTAACTCTGCATTACTAGTGAACCTTGACTCAAACACAGCACCTCCTCTGCTTATAAACTCATTTGGTTTGCAAACTTATTAAGGATTTCTGTATTTGATTCGAGTCACTGCAGATATGTAAACTTCAGTGAAATCTAAGAGAAACACTCTAAACACCTTACTCACAAGGCTTTTGAGGTCTGCAGGTGTAGTGTGCTAGAGAAATAATCAAGATGAGTACCATGATTGAGATAAATGCACTCAATGGCTCAGTAAACTTGGACCTAAGATCTATTACAATTGAGATATCATTTTTGAAAAAGATTTTTTTCTTTTGCTTTCCTAAGAGTCATACTAGCATTCCTCTAAATAACAAAGCCCTCTAATGCATTCAAAATATGATTTATTTTACAAAATTGATTTACAAGTAACTGTTCAGGAATCCATCTATTGACTAAAAAGAGGTATGTCTATTATGCAAACTTCTGTACTTAAGTACCTTAAGGAATAATTCCAGTCCATTATTCTTAGCCCATCTAGTGGGTATTTGTGTTTGTTTTATAGCTTTTCCCCATATTTGATTTACATTTATGAGACAATCGAAGAAAGGCGATGTGAGATGGTTTTTATTTTTATGAGCAAAAAAACCACATCAACCACAAGTAGCACAACATTGCCACGACTGAAATATATTGGTCTCCCCAGCAGAGTGAAAATTAAAAGGGCATTTTTGTGCCCACTTTCACTTTTTATGGTGTCCTAAAGATGCCTACTGGACAATTCAATGGTAAATATGAAGCTGTGATCATTCCTACAGTTGTTTGTTACAACAGAACCTGAAACCAATTAAAATATATGAAACTTCAGGGACACTTTTGGGAGGTCATTTGCGGTAAGACATTAGCTAGGGATGTAAGCATAATTAGTCAGCCAAAATAATGAAGAATGGCCTAATTGTTCTTTCATGACTCCACAAGAACATAGATATTTTCATGAGAGTGGTGAGTTGGAATTTAGATGTGCACATTCATCCTAAAATAATGGTGGTACTCAAAGCCATGTTATATTTGTTTTCAGTTACTTACAGCTATGCAAAGATATATTTAATTAACTCAGGAAATATAACACTATTGTCATTGTTATTCAATCTTGCCTACACACACACACACACACACACACATACACACACCACCCCACTTTCTCAAAGGGTTCAAATCAAATTGGCAGTACATAAGCCAAACTCAGTCCATAGAAGTGCTTTTAATGGTTTGATCATTAGAGAATACGTTGTTATTAAAAAAATAATAACTTTGCATTAACATTTGCAAATTAGGAGATTTTACATAGCTACTCACATTTCTAGTTCCTCTCAAAAGAGGAATCTGGCAACACTGAGTTGGAATTTCATAGGACACACACATGGACTATGATGCAGAGTTCCCTTGATTGGGATCTAAGTTCTTTTGGCTTTGCCGCAGTCCCCCACACCCCATTATCTTTCAGCCCACAGAGTCTATTTATCTTCCTAGAAGGCATCTGGATTTGCAATTTCTATCCTCTATTTTTTCCCTTATCTATGCTTTCTGGAAGGACCTTCTCTTTGAATGCCCTAAAAGCCAAACTGCTTCCATCAGAGAATCTCAAAATATCTGAACCTCCATTTTTATTTTCTATGCTTCTAAAAACTCAAAAGTTATCCCTATATATAGCAGTAAGACTTAAAACAGATGTGTGACATGTGGCATCATACAACACAGATTCTGGTCATGAATACATTCAGGCAAGTTTTCATCTATTCTAATTGACTTTAATCCAGTTGATTTAAAAAGCAATCGTATTGTCTCAAGCAAATCTCTTTAAGGAACTAACATTGAGGTAGAATGAAAACCTTTGCACATACAGCTTAGTATCTAGTTTGAAGAGTTTCAGGCTTTTTAAGTCATAAAAGGTTAAGACATTAATTAAAAATACATAAGTAACAAAGGTTAAGAAGTTGACTAAAAATATATGACTACGTCTGGCTATGTTTGAAGATGAAGGATATTATTTTTAGGAAAAATTCACATAAGGAATGCTGGATTCAGTCAGTGATGTTAAGGTTTCATAGCTACATACATGTTATAAAACACCTTTACTATTGGAATTCCTGGACCAAAAATAGTAATAACTTTGTCCTTGTACATCTGAAATTTATAACCCCCAGTCCCTTCTTTTACCATTGTAAGAATTGTTCAGTGATGTATGCTTTCCAGAGAGTTCTATTGCTCCTTGGCAAAATATATTGTATAGAAAAGCATGGTTTACATCACAATAGTGTTATTTTTACTTCTATTAAGGGTTCAGATAGTTTACAATTTCCCTTGTAGATTCCAAGTTAGCCTCATTGAAGACATTTCATTTTTACATAAAGTTGTTACATAATTGTTAAACACAGCTGAATGACACACTATCCAGAGCTCCATACTCCCTGGGAGCCATCTCCCGGTATTCTCTCCAGATCTATGATGAACCACTCCATTCTTCTCCATCTCAATTGAGAAAAGCAAAATTCCAAGTCAATGACCGAGGTCATATGACAAACTAATGAAGGAATCAGTTTCTCTAGACTGAAGATCCTGGTTATCTCCAGACCTAAAATTCCTTATAAACCACTTTTTTAAAAATTTGTTTGTATAGAGAGATTACAGTTGCTAATCCTATAGACCAGTGGGGGGAAAGTAGTCATCGAAGACAGAGTGACTTGGAAAGGAGTCCTAGTTGTGTGAATGTCATCTCCTGAGGTCTCAGTATTTTCAGCTATCAAATGGATGATCCCTCCTCATAAATTGTGGCAAGACTTAAACAAGATAGTATCTTTGTTAAACCTCTTTGATATACCAGAGTCACCTAACTCTAAGACAATAGAGTTGGTATTACCCACCACTAACTCAATAGTTCTCAAACTTAGGCACACATCAGCATCACTTGGAGAGCTCTGCAGAGTTTCTGATTCACAGATCTGAGATGAGGCATGAGATCTTGGATTTCCAAAAAGTTCCCAGAGGATGTTGATAGACCGAGTACTAATACCCTAATTAGTAGTGTTGCCAGTCACTAAGTGTAGTGCCTGGCAGAGTAGGACCTCAAAAAAATTATTACCTCATTTATTACAATCCTATAGGCAAACAGAAAATAACTTAGAAGTCTTCAGAAAGAATTCTAATGAAAGTAAGGATGAAGCCCGGCATGGTGGCGCACGCCTGTAATCCCAGCACTTGGGAGGCTGAGGCAGGAGGATCTCGAGTTCAAAGCCAGCCTCAGCAACTTAGCGAGGCCCTAAGCAACTCAGTGAGACCCTGTCTCTAAATAAAATACAAAATAGGGCTGGGGATGTGACTCAGTGGTTGAGTGCCCCTGGGTTCAATCCCCAGTACCAAAAAAAAAAAAGAAAGTAAGGATGAAATAGCAATATCAGATGCACTTTAATACCTGTTTTATACAATCATCTATACATTTGTCAGAAAATAATTTATACCTGTCCAAAGCAATCTAGTGAATTCACTATTATTTTCTGTTTCTATAGATAATTCTGTGATTTCCCAATTCTGGTGATTCAATGGAATCCATGAAGAATAGGTCCACCTATTTGCTAAATACAGCGCCTTGATGCAGATGATATTTGATTGATTTTATATTATATGAGTGCATGAGTAACTCTGGCATTCAAAAGCAATAATATTCTCTTTTTCTTGATTAAATCAGAAAGTTGTGTGCATTAAAATGGGTTAAAAGGAGGAAAACCGGCGCGTCTAAATTTGAGGCATGACTAATGCATTGGAGAAATTGTTGAACACAGTTTATCCCGGTAAAAATATTACTTCTGTAGCGATGCCAAGGTCAGTGTCGGGTTAGGTTATCTGCAATTCGAGTGCCAGATGTGTGTGTGCACACGTGTATGTGTGCGCTCCCACACGTGTATGTGAACTTCCTCACCAAGAGTTGCAAGCTCTCCCAGGCATGACTATACAGAAACTTTACCTTACCTTACAGAGGGCTGAGTTCAGTACTCTTAGGGGAATTTGGGGCCCTCTTCATTCTTTCTCTATCTTCTCTTGACACTCTTTGTTGAGCTAGCTATTGTTTTTCTCCAACCCGCTAGGTTTTCAATAAGTTCCTGTTGTGCCTTGGGAGAGCAGTGTTCATGGAAAATTGCTTTGCCTAGGTGATCGGAGCCAGTTCCTCCCTCAACTACCTCCCCTTTTCCTATAATTTGAAGTCAAGTAACGAAGTGCTTACAGTGCAAGAATTTGCTCCAGAAAACTCTAAACCATTCGCTGACATTTTACAGTTTAATCCCAGCTTCAATTTCATAACTGGAGCTCAAAACAGAAGAGGCACACAGAGGTGTACACTTGAAAAGACATTTATAGCCTTTCATTTTGAGATTTCAAAAACATTAACCAACATGCTCAAATTCCATTAAAATTCATATGGAGAACTAATACACTGCTCTCTAAAAAGAACCTGGGGAATTAGAGCAGAGAACAATTCAAAAGCAGTTTTGCAAGTAATGAAGATGGAAATCATAATTTTCACAGGAGCCTATGATTTGTATGAAAACCTTAGAGTTCACCTATTCCATTTTCCAGCCGCCAGTCAGGACTTGATCAATTTTTAAAAACATCTATTTTGGCCCCTGTGTTAAATTGTATGAATGGTGGTGCTTAAGCAAAATGACAATCATAACACAAATGCACTATTTTTAGAGTTTTATAAGTATTAATTCATAGAGACCTCATGCAAACCTGCAACTTAAGTACCATTATTATCCCCACTCCACAATTAAGGAAGCTGAAGTTCAGGGAGGTTAAGTAATTTGCCCAAGGTCACAAAGTGTGTTAGTGGCAGAGACAGGATAGATAGAAACACAAGCATAATGAGGGTCAAGAGACTCTCATTATGGAAGCTGCTTAGAGCTGTGGGAAAAAGAGGTCCCCCAAAATCTTCCCCCATTGCATCATGGAGAAAAATAATCAAATATATTGAAAGCAAATCTAAAGCCCTAGTTACTTCTCTTTTGACTTGATTAATGATTAAATTCCCTTCCAGTCTCCTGGGGCGGTTCCTAAGACACCATGACACATATACCACCAACCACTCACACTCCCCTCTGCTTTTCCCAGTGACCAGACCGCTTTTCACCCTGTCTTTTTAAGGTCTAAATTAGAGCAAGAGCAAGAGGCCAGGGCGCCCAGTTGCTGCCCTCACACCACTTCCCTCTGGATCTCACAGCTCTGATAGTCTGGGAGTGAAGACAGAAAACCAGAAAGGAGGAAGTAGCTTTGAACTTGATGTTCCTTCAGCCCAAACTCCATCTCCCTAGTATAATAGCTCAGTTTTATAACTTGAAAACTCATTTTAGACCTTTTCACAAAGCAGAAAATTTATTCCTTAGTTTAGAATCATGAGGAAAAATGTTGTCTCAGCAACACCACTAAGGACAACAGGCATTGAGTTCCATTATTCATGTCCCCTGTGATCGTGTGCATAACTCAAGACATTCAAAGGGACCTTATGCTGAGTTCAGGTCCTGAGTTTAGGGTCATATGAATAGAAGTCACTTGTATTCATTCCCTTATTCTGGACATATTTATGGAGGAACGAGGCAAGGCTTGGTACTAATCCGTTTAAAATACTGCACTCATCTTTGGAGAGTTCTGAGTTTAGACTACTCTGAGCCTTATTTTATTTCTGCAGGAAACCATAACTACTCCTACTCCTTCCCAAGGATGCCGCTCATAAGATTCGGAAAGGAAAGTTTCGGCAAAGCCCTGATCTTAGAACCGGGAACTTTACGGTCATGGTACACAACACACCGCTCCAGCAACGCTCCAGCAGCGCTCACTGCCAAGTGGCCAGCCAGGACTCAGACGCAGCAGGAGCACTGGTGTCTCCAACTAATGGCCCGCTTTAATGCCTCTCTTCCCTGAACACTTTTAAACCTTTTTTCTGGAGTCAACCCAAACTCGGCAGAATTTCCAGATCCGTGCAAGTGCAGCATGCAAGCAGCCCATTTCCTGACAATGCTGCAAAGCTTCAGGGAACACATTTTGTTATTTCCACATTTATGAGCCAAGTTGAAGCCCTGCTGTGACTTCTGACCAGGCCATCCCCTACCTGGGAGCTGCAAAGCTGAGCAGAGAAGGGAAGAGAACAAAGGAAAGAGCATGCGCAGAAAAGTTCGTATGCGTTCCATTGGCCGCCTTTGCAGAAACACTGGCATCCTAGGGATCTCTAAAAAGGCCTGAGGTGCGCAGATCACTTCCTGAGCCCCATTCAAGACTCTTCCCGTGATAACTTGTCCTGGCATTATTGCAAAGAAATGTGCACAAACGAAACGGCATATTTTCTAAATGAGCCTTTTCTGACATAAAGCAACCTGAAAAAATGAAGCAAAGGAATTACACAGTGTGAGAATAAAAGCATTTATTCTCTTAACATATACACAACATCGTGCTAGGCACTGAGCATGGTACAAAGAGAAATATAACTATTGAACAAATTATTTTTTAATAACTACAAGGTGTCAGGCATTGTGTTAGTTGCCAGAAATACAAAGACAAGTAACACATGGCTCCAACCCTTGGAGGAATTTTTAATTTAGTTTTAGAGTAATAGGAAAGGAAAACTGGCCGTGTTGATTTATGGTATTTAGAAATATGGAGAAGTTATTTGATCTACTATATACTTTTTCTGTTTTCTTGAGCAATATTGTGGTCAGTGTTGAGATATTGCTGAAATGTCTTTATCAAAAGTATCTTTTAGTTCACAAGATAATGAAGAAGGAAGATGTTACCCCATTTCCAAATTGTAACTAAAATCTTCAAATGAATGAAAATAAATGTATAAAGGTGAGTCAAAACCAAAACTAAATACACTGAACTTCATTGTTATGTTTGAGATATAAAATTTCCCCCAAATGCTCAGGTATAAAGGCTTGATCCCCAATGCAGCATTGTTCAGAGGTGGAGCTTTTGAGAAATGATGAGATCATGAGGGTTCTGACCTTGTAATTGGATAATACGTTGATGGATTCATAAGTGAATGAGGTATTGGAAGGCAGTAGAACTGCAGGAGGTGGGACCTGTGGAAGAAGTGGATCCTTGGGGGCATGTTTCCCCCCTCCCTCCTGGCTGCCATGAGCTGAGCAGCTTTCCTCTGCCCAGTCCTTTATCATAATCTTCTGCCTCACCTCAGGTCTTAAACAATGGAGCCAGATGACCATGGACTGAAATCTCTGAAACTATGAGACAAAATAAATCTTTCCACCTTTCTATTGTTTTTCTTGGGCATTTTGTCATAGCATCAGAAATCTGACTAACACAACTGTGATCAAATGACTTTTGCTATTTGTATAGATGATGCTGCCGTGGAAGTCAGTATTTTTTATCCAGGTATAATACAATGTCAAAGACTTTTCTTCTTGTCCTGGGGTTTAGCTAAGACCCAGTCTGAGAAACAGACAGTAAATTTCCTCACACTCTAGTTTCCAGGGGTTGTGGACCAACCACTTCTCTCAGACTTACCAAGAGGCATCGCGGCAGAGCCAGCCCTGCGACAACCACCCCTCTTATCTCCCACTCTAGTTCCTATGAAAAGAAGACTGAGAAGCAAGAGGATTTGGAATTCTGTGGGAGTGCAGCATTGCTGAACACAGTTAGTTCCTCCCTTGTTTAGGTTTGTACAGTGCTTCTTCCTAGGGGAGAGGGCCCCTTTGGAAAGCTGTTAGGCAGTGGTGGCTGGGGGCAAGAGCAGACCTGGTATGAGGGAGAATAGGCTGGAATCAGAGTGTCCAAGTCAGGGAAGGATAGAGTGGGAAGGTCATACTGAGAGTTCTGAAGAACCACAGACTCAACCCACAGAAGAAGGAACTTTGGGTTTCTGCAACACAGAGGCCATCCATGGATGCATGATCAACCAACCTCACCCAAGAACAGGTGGCCTTCCTTTATCCCCTCCTACTTGGACACAACATGGGAAGAAGAGAGAAGAGAAGAGGCCAGAGGATTTTACAATGTGGTATAGGAGTCAGACAAACACGGGGAACTCGGACAGGATGACCAGCCAGGACAGTAGGCATAAACCAGAACTATCCCCGGAAAAATAAGGTGTATGATCACTTTCAGGGAATATACAAGGAGCTGCTCTGAATTGTCTCCATCCCCCACTGTCCCACTACAGCCTCATTATGAGGCTGTCACTAAGCCTCATCTGTCACAGGAAAAGAGGAGAGGAAGAGTTCCAAATCTGAGACTGAATTTTAAAAACAAAACCAATTGGCGCAAGTGTTGGGATGAGATTGCCTGATGACAGAAGTGACTAAAATTGATGTGATCTGTTCAAGGTGGCATTGAGGGGGCTGCTGTGCATAAGAAGAGATTCCACCACAACACTATTGGAGAACTTGAAAGAAGAAAAATATACTTTCAGTTTTATACCAAGAAGTTGAGACTTTAATAGATTAGATACAAATATATCACAAACCACAAAAACTGTTATTGGCAAATTGTCCAGTAAATGGAGGCTAGAGGAAAAAAACATGCTTACATAAAACATTACCAAATGAATATAATGACAGTAAGAAAAATAAACAGTAGCACATCAAGGATTAATGTCCTTGAAAATGAACAAATGCAATACACAGTAGAAGTGTACAAGCCAGTAAATGGCTGGTTCATAATCCAGCCTCCTCCACTTCTCACTGGGAGATTCTGAGTCTGAGCTTCAGTTTCCACATCTGTAAAGTGAGAATCCTATTACTGTCTCAGAGAGTTATGAAATTATATAAAAGATCTAGAAAGAGGCTTGACAACAGGAGCTGATTGTGTTGTGTTCAACAAGGACTCTTCTTCAGTTTCTTTCTCCTCTACACTGCCCAAGTAACACTTCAGAGTTTTAAGGAAAAAGTATGAGATACTATGCCTAAAAGTACCTAGCACAGGATCCAGCCTAAGAAACAGAAATCCCCTCCTCCTGACCCAGGGTGCTGAGCAAATGTGCAGCTGGGAGTGTGTCAGTGCCCAAACTCTGTGACAAATCATGTCTTTGTGTGCGTGGCCCTACATGGTTCAAGATATTTGAACCAAGCTCATTCTGCATGTGTGTGTGCACATACATGCACCCACATTTGGAGCAGAGGAAGGGAAAAGTTGTATTTCCCCACAAGAGATTCCTTCCTGATGCTCACACTCTTGCTCATAACCATACCCAGGAAAGAAAGCAGATGGGAGGGTTCTGGCTCAGGAATGGTAAGGATCAACTCTTAAGGTGCTTAAGGAAAAGGAAATACATGTGTACTTTCTTGTTGCACTAAAATCACAGGCGTAGGCAAATGGACTTCAAATGTGAATCAGGTAACTCTTCAAAGGGAAAATTAAGTAAGCAAACAAATAAGGTAAACATGGCACCAGAGAACTGTGTGGAGAAGTAAATCTACCTCTAGGTCTTAGAGATAGAGATGGGGATTTATGAATGAACAGCAAGTGAATGAATCTGAACTCTTCCCTTGCATCTACTTGGCTTAGTCTAGTCATTCCCCAATAGAATATATTTGCTGCTCATTGAGCAGTGACCATTCATCTTGTCATTCAATAATATACATGGAGCAGCTACTGTGTGTAAGATATTCTACCACATGGTTTATATACTTTGGTCCTTGCCAGTATACATATGGTGCTATAGACACAAAAGAAGAGATAGTTGACTCCATCAAGGTAGTACTCAAAGCAGAGGCATATCTTAGAATAAAGACTGCTAACTATAACGTTAAAAGGTGACAAAACTTGGATTAGTCATTATACATTTGATGAGAAAAATTGACATTGGCCAATTTACATATTCATTCATTTACAGTGTGATACTACAGTGAGCATTTGATGACCAAAACTGAACAATATCATTTGCCCCTGCATGTCTCTGTGTATCCATAGTGGAGATGAGGATAGAAATGGGTCATAGATGCTCTAGGGAATCCCAGTTGGCCTTCAGTCTTTCTCACTCAGAAATTGATACCACCCACAGGGAAAGTTGATAAAAGTGTGGGAGAGATTTGTCCATCAAAATTGAACCTAGGGATTACTACTGGCATTAAATAGGCCAGAACCAAGAAGGTTAACGTGATGCACAGACCTGTCCCACAAGAGCAGTCCAGGGAGAGAACAAATGTGTCATTGCTTAAGTGCCAAAGCATAGCAGATGCTGAGTTGAGTCTTCACATACATAGTCTAATTTAATCTTTAAAACAACTGATGAACGTCTTCCATCAAAAATATCAAGAACTCCCTCCCTGAGATGTGTCTCTGAGTCTTAATCAGTTTCCATCACCAGACTCTTTCCAATGGATTAGGCCTGTCTCTCAAACTGGTGATTTCACACACCATTTAAGTTCTTTTTAAAACATTTAAGGGGAGTCATTTACTCTCACAGTCATTTCATAAAATAAGAAATACTGAACCATTAAGCAAGCCAGAAGATGCCAGTCTCAGAATAAAAGCAGTCAACATTGAAGGCATCTGTGTATACAAAGCTCACTTGGTTATTCCAGTTTTTCCCATGCTACAACAGAGTGCTGACGGCATCATCAGAGACCACATCTAGTCTGCTGCTCAGCATTAGGTGACCAATCACCTACACATCTTAGGCAATTCTATCTTGGCCAGACAGATTCTTAAAGAACATGGGGAGCTGTCAAAGGCTAATTTATGGTTCAGGGTAAAACAGAAAGATCCAAAGTCAGTGACCATGAGCAAAGGAGTGAGAAAGAATGACAAAGGACAAAAATGAAAATAACCATTGTTGGAAAAAGTGTATCTGAGGTTTCCTGGAGTTTTCCTCCATTTTCAATAGGATTATTTCTTATCAGAAACCCATGCTCTGGAAAATTCACACCTCAGGAGAACTGTCCTCTTCTTTCTATCCTTTATCGAAAGCTTAAAGGCTTTTCTCTGACCCCATCTGTGACTTATGTTCATCTTTTTCCTCATTCGTTCAGTTCCTCTCTCCTCCCCTCATTATTGCCTGGCCATTTTTGAGTAGTTATCTGGCTTTCAGTGGCCTCTTATAACTCACTCTGAAGTTGGTGAGAACAGTAAGTCACATGTGCCATTAGTAGAGGTAAAGTACACTAGCAGTAAGTGGAAAGTCCACAGGCTCTGGGTAAATAAGAGGCTGGTTTGGGGTCCCTACTAAGGGTGTTTGGTGGTAGCATTGCTTGACTTTCTTGAGTCTCTCTCAGTTTTCTTATCTACAAGATATGATTAGCTTTATAAACTCCCTAGGATGAAGATTAAATAAGACTGTGGATATCCAGCATAGGTTGCATTCAGGAAGTATCTTCTTCACCTCTCTTCTAGATTTTTCCAAAGTTTTCTGCCATTTGCATATTAGATTGGTCTGTGCTAGTGTTTCCATTTCAGTCATCTCCTGCCATGATATGCTCGCTGTGACAGGATATAGACAGGCACGACCCAAATATTCAACCCAAACCCACCGGTTTGCATGAGTAATTTTCAAACACAGGTAACAACCTGCAGCCTGCTTCTTGCCTCCAGAGAGTTTCCCAGAAGAAAGGTCCTAAGCTTCACCAATGACCTATTGTCAAGGGCTCATGCACCTGGAGGAAGATTCAACTAAAGATAGCACAATATGATCTTAACTGAACTGACATTTTTTGGAAGTGTTTTTGTTTTTTTTTTCCTTTTTGGGGGTTGTTTGTTTTTGGCTATTGGATAAAAATTAATTTAAAAGAGGTACCTATTAATTCGACAAAAGGAAAGTATTTTCTATTTGCCTATACTTTTCCTAATGAGAAACAGCAAATCAATACACAATTCTTATGGAGAGTTGGTAAATCTTGGCAGCTAGCCAGATTATGTGGGTTTAAATTTCAGATCTGCTTATGTAACTGCCAATTAGTCAATGTTTCAGTGTGCCTCAGTTTCCTCGTCTTTATTATAGAATAAAAATAGTATTTACCCTATGGATTCATTTAGTGGCAAATACAAGAGAAGTATTTAAGATCTTAATAAGCACATGGCAGGTATTCAGAGATTATCATTATTATTAAGCAATAACTTTTCAACAGACAATTATTAACTACCTACTAGTAGTACACACAGCCCTAGAGACTGTGAAAGATCAAAAGTGGATCACCACCTCTTCTTTGCTTTCAGGGATCTTATAATTTGGGAACAGGAGAACTGAAAACTGCTTATTAGTTCACAAAGCACTTCTCACAGGTGAGTGGTATCATTATTATCCCCATCTTTTATTTATGAATAATGGAGGTGCAACATTAAGTACCTTACCCAATGTGATTGAACTAAAGTGCATCAAACCAACACTATTTCCATGATTTTTACTCCAGAAACCCAAACTGTTTCACTTCCAGTATACTGAGATTCACAAAACGTGTCTTATTTTTATTTTAATCTTTGGATCAAAATCAAGAATTGTTGCAGCTTTAAATGATTTCTGTCTTTCGGAAAAATGCATTTATTGATAACCAAAGAAAACACCAGTGATAAAACAAGCAAGACCCTTGAACTGTTACTTTTGGTATCTCCAGCAAATGTTTTAATCACAGTAGTAACCTCAGTGTCTTGCACACTGCTTGGCACAGGGTGGATGCACAATGAATAGCTGTTGAATGAATGAATCAGTATATTCTACACAAAGTTTTGAAAAAGTCTTAAAAGTCAGCTAATGACATCTGTTAACATGAGAAGTATGGTGAGCTTTTAAGAATCCTTGTGGAATTGTGATGGTTAATCTTAAACTTACTCTTTCTTCCTTTCACTGTGAAGAAAGAAGTAACATTGGGAAAACTCAAGGAGCATTGGACTTGGTGTTGGAAAGCCTGAGTTTCAAGGCCTATGATTGGCCTGTTTTATAAACTGGAACACATTAAGACATCCTCTCCAGGTTTTAATTTTCTGTTTTGTAAAGTCCAAGAGTTGGAATAGGTTAACTCAGTTCTCATTGTCCTCCCATTTCACAATGTTATAACTTTTGTATATGTATATATTGAAAAATTAGGATAAAAATCTTTGAGGAGAGTGAATGGTAGGCAAACATCTTTCTGTGTGCATCTCCACCTCTTTATGGGCTTCTCTTCTGGAACTTTCCTGGCCCTGTCTGAGGTACTTGCCCACCAAAATCAACCCTCAAACTGGGTTTTGGTATTATGTTGGTTATCAATTGCTATTCAACAAATTATCCCAAAACTTAGTAGCTTGAAACAATAAATGCTCATAGCCTTACAGTTTCTGTGGATGGACAATCTGAGCACAATTTATCTGGGTGCCTTTGACTCAGGGACTCTCTTGAAATTGCCAAGTAAGCTATCACCAGTGTTTCAGTCATGTCCAGGTTCAACTACAGCTGGTGAATCCAAACTCACTCATGTGGCAGTTGCCAGGTCTGTTTCTTGCTATACAAACCTCGCTATAGACTGCCTGAATGTCCCCCTGACATAGCAACTAGTGGTCTGAGAGAGGAGAGCCAGAACCTGCCCAACATGGAAGCTACAGCAGTTTGTGAGTAATCTTTAAAATGTTGTTCCTTCATTTCTGCCATATCCTGTTTATGAGAGTTGAGTTAATAAACCCAGCAAACAGCAAACATTCAGGAGAAAGGGATTACACTGGGGAAAACCAGGAAGCAGGGACCCTTGAGGGGCCATATTAAAGACTGCCTACCACTACTATGACTCACATACCTATGTAATCTTCAGACATTGTGGCTAATCAGGGCATGTTTAATTTTAATTGTGAGATATCAATCCGCCCACTCTATGAGGAATTTCAAGCACCTTTAATGGGGGATAGAAGTTAAGTGGTGAGGTAGGGAATATAGCAGAATAGGGAAACAAGAATATGGATCACATTAAAAGTGAAATCATAGCCCATCTTATTGAGTCCTTCCCGATGCTGATCATTGTGGTCAGTGTCCAGGAGACAAGTGCAGGACATATACCTGGGATAGGAGCAACTATCAGGCAACTACCTGTCTGGAACAGGTAGGCTGTTCCCATCCTTCCTTGAACAGGATGTCTTGTAAAACTTCAGCCGGCAACTCTAGTGTAAAAACCCAGGGTAGAATGTTTTCCGTGTCCCTCTGCTATGATGTGACATGGAGCACACACAGTGAAATTCCCTCTGCCCCGGTAGCTTTCCTCAGCCAGCTTGTTATGAGTCCTGGCATCTGTTGTCCCTCACTGTCACTTGTGAGTAATACAGTTGCTTTTCTTCTTGTTTCTCTTGCTACCTTCCCAGTCATAGGTATGTTATTTAAACTCTAAGTAGTAGTTTTCCTGTCTAAAAAACAATGGAGATATCTCCCAAACTATCTACCGCACAGATGTATAATGAGGATGAAGAGCTATTTCTGAGAAAAGACTTTTAAAAATCTCAGCACTATCCAAATGGAAGGAGATATTATGATTATGCAATTTTTCTTCAGCATAGTAACAAACATCTTGGCCTCTCCCCATTTTTCAATAGATGTGCAAATTTCTATTTATGGTTCGACATTTAGAGAAAAGATGTTTTTGAAAAGTGTGAGTTTATCAAGAATGTTTTACTAGTCAAGATTGGCTGAAGTATTCTATCGAAGCATAGTGGCTTAAAACAACAAAGCATTGTTCCTCTCTCACTATATGTGTCCTTCCCAGGAACTGAAGCTCTGCTCTGTGTCATCTCAATTTGACATTGGGTTCTGACGAATGACCATTAGGAGCAACTACTGGTTCATGCAGCAGAAAGGGGCAAACACTGAAACTCATGTACCGGCTCTTCTGTGACCCAGAGTGGCATATATCACTCTCTTTCACATCATTGTCCAAGGCAATCCACGTGTTCAAGACTAACTTCAGAGGAGAAAAGAGTCACAATCCTCCTTGTGCTCAGGAAGGAAGAAGCTCTGTGAGTGTCCAGAAGCAGTTCTCCAGACTGCCTTCTAAGAAAACAGATGATTGCTATTTCCAAGCTACAGGAGCCAGTTAACTGTGACAGAGTTATAAATTATAGGCATGCCCTCTTATTTATGAATCATTTAAGTTTTTTATGCAATGAGTAATTTCACTAGGTCATTTTTGTTTTTCAAAAAACACAGGACTTATTAGGAAATCTTGTCATCCACACTTCCTACAGTGTGTCTCTAACTCACATTTTCAGAGAGAGAGAAGTCTGAAGTGGTGCTGGGTATGTATGTGTGCTTGCATCTGTGAGCATGTTCTTGGGACACTGGAAAATGGAAAGACGTGATTGGCTGAAGATCAAGTTTAGTCAATGCTTATAAATTTCTCTTTGCAAGGTTAATGACTTAGCCCCTTCTAATCTAGCTGCACTGAAACTTGTTATAAATTTGTTGGTTCAGTTGCATCTGTTTTACATTGGCCCTCAAATCACAGGACGCTCTCATTCCTTCTCCAAGCTCCCTCTTTCTTGGATTTCTACCACCATGTTAATCCAAATGAACACAGAACTGAGGCTTCATTAGTTCTGGCTTCTACTCCCAGATCTTCCATTAACTAACTGTATTGCTTTGGAAAAGTTTCTTTACCTCTCCAGGCCTTATCTCCAAAATGAGGGAGTTGGCTGGGAGAATTCCTTCTAGCTCAAGCTGCTTATGGTTCTAAGTCACGCTGTGAAGCCAGATAGAGAGTACGTGTGTTTCTTCCTGTTTCCTGAGTTTATCAGCAACTAGAGGAGCTATCTCAGCAAAAGCTTGGCCTCCTAACATGCAAGAGAATCCCTTTGAAGATCAGTCACATTTCAGCACCTACCAATGTATTATTTCCTCAGTTTTCTCCTTGCCAGCTTTGGGGTACAGAACTTCAGGCATAAGGTGCAATCTATAGGCATTGTACTTTTAATACATTTTTTTCCTTACTTAAAACCAAACGAGCATACACAAATTTAAAACCATGCCTCTGGTTATGCTAACCAGGGTTTTAAAGGTTTTGCTGTGGTGGTGATGTTGCCGATTTAACCAGAGGTTAAGAAAGTAATGTATGGCTTTTAATTGCTTATTATTCTTAACATTTGTAACTTTATATATCATACTTCGGCATATTCAAGACATTATGGAGCACCAGTCTAGGACAGTGGGAGTGTATTCATTTATATGGTTTTGTTGATATGAGGCCACTGAAGAAATGATCTTCCTGGAAGAAAAACTGCTTCTCCAGTCCCACCTATAAATAGCATCCTAAAATGTGCCTTCAAGGACAAGTTAGCGATTTTCTGGTCAGATGAAAAAATATTGCATATATAACTCATTTTGTACATTTTATAAGTAACATTAGCAGCCTACTCCTATCACTCAAATACTTCATCATCTTTTAAATTGTAACTCCAAAATAGGTCCCTCTAGTCATCTATTATATCTGAATTAAGCCATATGTCTTAAACATTCGGTATTTTTTAAAATAGAAATTTATAAAACTACCAAAAGAAAAATTTGCCTTAGCAGGGTTCTATTTATACTTCAACTTAGCATCTATAAAATATTTTCTAAATCTCCATTGGTCAAGTTTATAATTCAGTTTCATTTTTTCCATGTCCTGAGTTGTTTCCTTAAATATCTCTATAACTTCCCCACTATTTCTGAAGAAATGAAGCAAGTCAACTTCTCCCAAGTATAGGGTCTTTATAAAGAGCTTGAATCAGGAATTATCTCAGTTTCTCTTCATTCCCATCTGTTCAGATTTCTTCCTTCAATACAGCCATTCCTCTTCTTGCTTGCTTTTTCTTTTTCTTTTTGTTTTTTTCTTTTTCCCCCTCTTCTTTCAAATCCAGTGAAGTTTTCTCAGGTTCCCACCAAAGAGCACAGAATCTCAGAACTAGAGATTTCACATATTTTTTGGTGTCCCTTGTAAAGAGAGCAAGGCCCTGAAGTTACATGAACTATATTTTCTACCTCCAGTCTTTTTCAGTATGAACTGAGCCTGACCCTCTCTTTTTTTCTGGCAAAATCTTTAAAAAGATAAAAGAAAATACATACTCACTTTATCTTAGGCAGGTAATTTTGAATCCTCAAATTATTTTCTCTCATATAAGATTTAGATGTTTGGGTTGATAGGTAGTAAAGAGGAGATTCAGGGGAAATTAGATACAGGGCCTATAAATTCTTTTCCAAGTTAAAAATCTATGATTAACATATGAGGTAGTCATTCAATTCATTTGACAGGAAGGGGTGGGACTTGACAGGCTTATTTCCTTTCTTCCCAGTGCTGCTTTACAGCTGTGTTCTTGTGGGAACATGGCTGATACAATTAGAAACCAAAAGGAGAAACCAAGCGACCACAAGAGGAAGTGGCTCTGGAACAACTCTAGGCCCTGACCCAGAATTCCAGCCAAGGGCACTGCAGGAGCCCGTGCTTTGCCACACATATGGTCTCTAGCCTGCTCCTCTGCACAGTGGGCATCTCTCATACTGCACATGCATACCTGGAAGCCTTCATGCTCATTTAACTGAGACCTTTCAACAAATGTTCGAGGAAAAGAAAATTGGATAACCGGTGACTTCACTAAGGACCGTAACTCAACTCCTCGTAGGGTGTCGTCAACAGTTCTGCTGCCATGATGCTCCATCAGAGAAATGCACAAGTGTTTTTCATCAGAACCGCTGATAGGAGCCTCCCTGACTTTGAGCTATGGATTTTATTGTTATTTTAAAGAAAAATTATTGTCAAACACATGAATTTTATAACATCTGTTTTCATTCTGAATTCCTTTTTCCCAAAGACATTTCATCAGTAAGAATTATCATAGAAGACCCAGGAATTTGAAAACTTCAAACTCATATACAAAAATCAAATAAGTTGTCTACGTTGTGGATTTGGGGGTGAAGGAGAGGAAGTTGCGAACCAGTCATATTGGTAATCTGGCCTTAAGAACACCAAAGGAGAAAAGAACCATTGGGTTTTCCTCTATTTCATTGTATACTGACATAAGAAAAAATTCCAAGATTCACCACCACTTTAAAATTACTTCATCATGACTCCCAGGTTGACTGAAGTGTAAACTATTCTGATCATCCCCCAGAGAGCCACAGAGAATTAGAGCAACACATCAGAACCCTGGAATCCAGAACGCCAGCCCCTTACCCACCCATGATACTCAGCTGGGTCAATAATACTTGCTTTCTAAAAAAATACAGGGATGTGATATTACTCCTTTATTCAAACAGTGTTTTGAGCTGGTCTGTTTATGTGAATTTTTTAAAAAAACATTGTATTGGTGAATTATGTTACAATTAGTGAAATTTCAGGAAGGAAAGCATTCAGGACTCATATTTTATGGCCGTGTCACCTGAAATATTATGGTTAGTGTCTGATTTAACAACAGTCTGCAAGAAGGATGATATTCTTTTTCTGTATTTTTAAGAGAGCAGAAGGAAGACTCAAGCAGTTATTATGTGGTCAGTGACTGATTTATGTTGCTTCCTGTTGCAGTCAAATACTCTTAAGCAAAAAGGGGTATGAGGGTAATTGTAATAATACAGCCTCACTGTAAAACTAGAGCATCCTCTTTACGTGGTTTCTCAGTATGAATTTTTTGTATGGCATTTAATATTGTGACAGGCCTTTCAAGTCAGCTGAAATCACAATTCTCACATAATTGCACAAGGTATATCCTGTGGCTCTCAGACCACAAAATGATGGCAAAGAACAGAGGAGGAATTGTACCTAGAGATGAGAGCAGGCAAAATCCTTGCATTTTTTTTCCAATCTTGCTAACAAGAAGAACAAGTGCCACCCCTAGCACCCAGGGTTTTCACTCAAATACTGGAAATGTGGTGAGTTCAAAGGACACCCCTGAAATCCAGCTTTGGCCCATTGCTGATCATGTGTCTCTAATGGTGTGTTTGAGACATGGGGCTCCATCACTGAGGACAGGCTTAACTCAAACTAAGCTGAGGTTTGGAAGAGCATGCCCGCCAGCATCCAAATGTACTTAATACAAGCCAGGACTAGGTCAAGAGAATGTCATTTGGTATCGCTACAAGGATAGGAGGCAAAGGCTATTTTAAGAACAATATGGTTTTTGGTGATCTCTGTGAAGTTTATGAGTAGTCAGAGAAGAGAACATAAAACTTGCTCTACACATGTAATTAAAATACAGGGAAACTAAATTCATGTGTAAGTAATAGGAGAGCAGAGTGGAGCCAGGGGATCATAATAAGCATCCTGGTTGAAGTGAAAAGCAATTTGTGGTGGAGCTTTCAAATTCCTACTTTAGTGGACAGATTTGGAAAGCTCACGTATAGTATTCCTGGCTGGGTAGGTTTACTTTCATAGCCCTTTCATTTAAAAAATTTCCCTAAAAATAGCAGCTGGGTTTGGTTTGGATTTTATTTTATTTTTTTCCTTGCAGGAGAAATCACACAGTTGTATATGAATCACTGTTTCATGAGAACAAACAGCTAAGTTCAACTGTGATCAGCATTCCTGTCCTGCATCCAGAATAGGGTAGGGAGCTAACTAGGCCTAAAACTCCGGCATCTCAGAGATAGTCTCCCACCTTTCCATGGGAGGAAATTCCATCAAATTCCAAAGCTCATTCAACAGGCAAATTTATAAAATAGGGACAATAGAAAGGGGGGAGGAGACTTCACAAAATAACAGATGTTGCTAAATATCCTGGAGTTAGCTGTTCTATAGACCAAACATCTGTATGATGGGCTAAATTTTCACTTTGTCCCAGGATAGTCTGGTGTCAGGAACCACCCACCCCTGCCATCCAGATGGGGCAGTGGGAGGACATCGATTGCTAAATATGCCATGTGCTACTGCAAATTGGCAGTTCTCCTGTGTGACCAAGACTTGGCGCCATGAAGAGGTGTTTGACTGCTATTTCTAATAAGCCCTATAAAATAGACCCCAAGCAACCACAGGCCAGATTTACAAGGTACGTGGGGGTGGGGGAGATAGTGGGATACCAACAGATCAGGAAAGAACAAAAGATCCTCCACATGGTTTTGGATTATAAGTGATCTGTAAAATGAAGAATCAAGCCAAAAAAAGAAAAAATTCCTATTCATGGTCCATGGCCTCCAGAATCACATCATCTAAGCTAACCATGCATAGTTTGGGGAGAACAATCCCTCTTCCTTTTAACTTGAATCAGAAACTACACAGAACTACAGAATATTCAAGTGGAAGAGCCTCAGACCCCATCTCCACTAACTAGCATCCTAATTTCCCTTTAGGAGGAAAAATGTCCAAAGACACAGAGTGGCCACTTGGAACACTGCAGCCTACCTCTTTGTTCAGGATGTAGAGTGTAAGGGTTAAGAGACAAGCATGGGGTCCCCAGCAAGCAGATTCTGCATCAGGTTCCAGCTCTGCCTCTTCCTAGCTGCTGTTTTCTCTCTGAGTCTCAGTGTCGTACCTGCAGGGTCAGGACAAGCTCTGGTCAGGAAAGGCCGCTCTCCTCACATGTGACACTAGCCTTGCATATTAGCATTCATGACAAGAGTGTTTGAATAAGGTAAGATGATAGAATTTTAGAAAAAATAACTTTTAGAGGATTGACATTAAAAGGAAAAAAAATTCAAACATCAAATATTCTGGTGCTGACATTTTGTCCAGATTCCTGGAGCTTCTAGGACCCACAGTCTAGAGACTGGGAGCATCTGGGTCGGGGGAGGCGGGTGGGAATTCCAGTACTTGCCCACCCCCATCCCCACACACACCAACTCACACCTTCAAGCACAGCAGCCTTGCAGCTTTGTAGTTTATGTATTAGGATCCTGAGTTACATGCCATGGAAGATGGAGTATGTCTGCATGCACATCAGTTATCCTCCTACCCATTCAAACTTCAAAATGTGGGTGCTGAGAGCAACACAAAACTGAACTTAAAATAGCTGTGCAGCCTCAGGCAAGTCACTTATCACCTCTGGACCTTGAGTACCTCTTAAAATGAGAGTTTTGGACCAACAATCCCTCAGGTCTCCTTTTGATGCTAATAGTCTCAGCTCATCCCCTTAAGGGGTACCCCTGCCCCCAGGGCTCTCAGGATAATGAGACAATGTGTTTTCTCCCCCTCCCAGGGAAGAAAAACCTCCTCCTTCCTGGAGAATCCATTAACATTGGATGTGAACTACCCCACCTTTTCTCCAATTCAGTGCTCTAGTTTCTCAAGATAATAAGCCTCACCAATCCGATCACCTTGGGAAACCTTTTCCTACCACTCATTCCTTCATGCCAGAATGAAGTGGTCCTGCCACCTCTTTCCCTCCCCTGAGGGCTTGGAAGAAGGGGAGAAGAAGGGACATTCAGAAGGACCCAGGCTCCTCTTTCTGACTGGCAAAAAGAAAAAAAAAAAATTCTTTTTTTTTTTTTCTTGTCTAATGTTGTCCTGAAAAAAGAAAAAGAAGTGGGCCTAACTCAGCATGGGGTGAGGGCAGGCAAGTGGCTTTAAGCAATCCTGACTACACTTGCCATAAAACGCTGGCTGCCCATGTTTGTTGAACTCTGAGACTTGAATAATATTGTGCACTTTATCTTTATAGCTTCTTTTATGCTAACAGGCCTAGGAGTAGGGAAAAAGGGCAATGTACTGTAGTCCGCTAAAAGCTTTGCTGTTTGATTGCTTCATAATTTCACCATTCATCTAATTTGGAGTGCACATTCATGCAACAAACCTGTCTGTCACCCTGAACAAGCTCTTTGGTACAGACCGGAACAATCTCCCATAATGTAAACAATCGTCTCCTTCTGCAGAGAAAGCAAGCACACAACATGTTTTTAACACTTGCAGATGTAATTGCTTTTGGACTTCCCCACCCATGGTATTGGTTTTCTCAATTCCCAGGATTCTTCATCAATGGATATCTTTTAAAGTATTTCTTCCCTGATTCTTTCTTCTAAGCTATTTCCACACACATTTTCTTAACAACCTCTATGGACAAGCCACACTAGGAAAACCGAGACAGGGGACCCCCCTGTAAGATCTGGACTTTGCTTTTTGGAGAAGTGGGCTTCTCTTGGGGCAGGGACCTGCTTAGGATAGGGTAGAGACAGGGTGGTTTTGACTTGGGGTCTTTTCTCAGTAGCTGTGCAACTTTGGCATCCTTTTCCACAGGAATTTTCTGGTGGAATTTTCTGGTGGAAGCCAGAGAGGGAAGAGTTGATGATAATGTGGATATGGATTTTGTTTTAGTTCTTTAACTGCTTCCTAGAGAGTCAAGACCCTTCCTCCACTAATGAAATCTCCTAATCTGCTCTATGTGATCGCCACCATGATTGAATTGGAGGAAGGAGAGGAGACCATGCCACATTTCTATCAATCTATGTTAAGTCTCATATGTCTGTAAGAATCAACATGCTTAAAGAAATTTCTTGGGGCTGGAAATGTAGCTAAGTGGTAGAATGTGTGTTTATCATGAGTGATGCCCTGGGTTCAATTTGTGGAAAAAAGGAGGGAAAGAAGGAAGGTAGGAAGGAAGGAAAGAAGGAAGGAAGGAAGGAAGGGAGGGAGGGAGGGATCGAGGGAGGGACAGATGGGGGCATCTCCATTTTAAAGTCTGAGTTTTTAAAAAACAAGATAGCATTATTATTATTATTAACAGATAGCATTAAAAACATAGCTTCTTTTCCTTCCTGTTTATGAAAATATTCAATGGTGAGGAGATGAGTAAGATAATGAGTGAGGCCGGGCACAGTGGTGCACACCTGTAATCCCAGTACTTGGGAGGCTGAGGCAGGAGGATCACGAGTTCAAAGCCAGCCTCAGCAACTTATCGAGGTCCTAAGCAACTCAGTGAGACCCTGTCTCTAAATAAAATACAAAATGGGCTGGGGATGTGGCTCAGTGGTGGAGTGCCCCGGGTTCAATTCTCAGTACCAAAAAAAAAAAAGATAATGAGTGAGGTAATAAATTAGTATAGGAGGGAAAGAGTGAAAAAAGTGTAGTTAAAAAAATTTTTTTAAAAACTTGGTATATTCTAATTAACTGAGCCTGAGGTAGGTGCCTTAGAGAGGATAAGGAACACATGAGGCTATTTGCTTGGGTTTTTGTTTAAATCTATGGGAGACTGCAATTATAAAAGGACAAGTCTGTCACTTTTTTCAAATGAAGTCTGGGAGAATGGGGACCCATTACATGTCCCCAGATCTGGAGCCGGACCTTGACAGGACAAATTTAACGATGAGGAGAAGGATAGCAAAGACAAGGACAATGATGAAGATAATACTAGTGCAATTGAATGATAGCAGTCAGTCTTTGTTCAGCTCTTCCTATGCTCCAGACATATTGCTGAGAATCATGCTATATGCCCACCATCAATATCCCCACTTAATACTCGTAGAATCCCTCAGTGGGTTATCAGCAGAGATAACATAGTTTCCAATATTTGCAGGATTTATTATCTTCTTGTTCTTAATCATCCTGATTCTTGTCAGTCCACTCTTCCAAGAGCCATGGCCTCCCAGATCATAAAATATCTCCGATGGGTTAGAGAAAGGACCCTGGTCAATAGAAGATCTCCCTGCCAGAGAGGAAGAATAAAGCCAACCTGCTTGGTCCTGAACAATGTGTGGCCAAAGTTCTAATGTGGGCTTTCCAAATGGAGGACTTATGTGTGGTTTCATTTATTTTTTATTTGTGTGCTTATGTATATATTCTAAATACCAAACAATGAACATGTGTGTTTCTAAAATAAGAAAGACATTAAGGAGCCATTATTTAGAGAAAGAAATATGCTAAGTCCAGGACAAGAATTTGAATCAACAATAAAACATATAATGCCAGGATTATTATAATCAGTATCACAAAAGAAACACAAGAAGTGATATCATTATGTATACTGGCAAGTGGTTATTTGAGATTTGTGTTCAGTTTGAGGCCTAAGTTCTCTGAACTCTGAAAATTGTAATAAAAATGATGTTTGGAAAGAAAAACAGAACCTCTTTTGGAAGCAAAAGGTCCAAGAGAAGTCCTGGTTTTCTTTCCAGATATCATTTTTAAGAAAGCAGGAATGAAGTAAAGAGGAACATCTTAGCTGAATCCAAATGTAAGAATTATCATCAAAATGACACCACCCAGCTGTGCAGCACCCCTACTTAGAAAAACACCAAAAAAGAAAAAAAAATGCCACACATTACAATGAGTTTGGTGTTCAAGAGTAAGACAAGCTTCCTTAAGACAAGAGTGATTGACACTGAAAGTTCATAGCTCTCTATCCCTGGCAATGCTTAAAAATAATATAAATTAGTAGGTGCAGTTCTGGAAGGGTGCCTAGACAAGTTCCAGTTTTGCAAGTTTAACCTCAATCTAATCCAGTCAATTTAATGGATTAGACCTGGGGAGAAAGACCTCTAGAGCTGTAAGTCAGAGAGCTTACACATTGATGTGGCTGCATCACTGTAGCATGCTGATTTTAAGTCCTTTGGGTACAAACCTAGAAGTGGGATAGCTGGGTCAAATGGTAGTTCCATTCCAAATTTTCTGAGGACTCTCCATACTGCTTTCCATAGTGGTTGCACCAATTTGCTGTCCCACCAGCAACGTATGAGTATACCTTTTTCCCCACATCCTCCCCAACATTTGTTGTTGCCTTTATTCTTAATTGCCATTCTGACTGGAATGAGATGAAATCTTAGAGTAGCTTTGATTTGCATTTCTCTAATTGCTAGAGATGTTGAGCATTTTTTCATACATTTGTAGATTGATTGTATTTCTTCTGCAAACTGTTCAGTTCCTTAGCACGTTTATTGATCGTTTTTTTTTTTTCTTTTTAAGCTTAACTCACAATAGTTAAACCCTGGAACCAACCTAGATGCCCTTCAACAGAAGAATGGATAAAAAAAAATGTGGTTTATATACACAATGGAATATTACTCAACCTTAAAGAAGAGTAAAATTATGGCATTTGCAGGTAGATGATGGAGCAGGAGAATATCATGCTAAGCAAAATAAACCAATCCCCAAACACCAAAGGCCAAATGTTTTCTCTGATATGCAGATGGTAATTCACAATGGGGGGTGGGTGGCTAGGGAAGAATAGAGTTGCTTTATTTTTTTTAAATATTTTTTAAGATGTTGATGGACTTTTACTTTGTTCATTTATTTATGTGTGGTGCTGAGAATTGAACCCAGTGCCTTATACAAGTGCTCTACCACTGAGCCACAAACCCAGCTCCTAGAGTTACTTTAGATTAGGTAAAGGGGAGTGAAGAGAGATATGGGGGGAAGGGGGTAGGAAAGACAGTAGAATGAATCAGACTTTATTACCCTATGTACATATAGAACTATGTGACCAGTGGGATTGTACATCATGTACGACCAGAAGAATGAGAAATTATGTATGATCTATCAAAGTACATTCTGCTATCATGTTTAACTAATTAGAACAAATAAAAGAATAAATAATTTTTTAAAAAATCCCTTCCTTTAAAAGCTGAATTTTGGATAATAAATCTTCCTCCCTCTTAAAGTTTTCTTTGCAAAAAGAGAGAGAGAGAGATAGGGAGAGCTCCCACAGTTGTAACCACACTTACACATCCAACTTGTGAAACAATTGACCAAAATGTAGGCTGAGACAAAATACTTTCTCTAAAAGAAACTTGTAAGAAAAATGATCTTAGAATGATTTGGGGTCTCTCAGGTCTTCCATCTTGCTAAACTATATGGAAAACTAGAATTTCAACTGGATATGGTGGATTCATTCAACTTGAACCCAAAAAGATGTTGTTGCTAAAACCATGCTATTCTGGTTTCCTTTCTAGGATAAATTAAAAGAACATCCATGTTCTTGCACAAATAAATTCAGTAGATCTCTTTTCTTACATTGCCTATGTATTTAGCATTTGTTCAATGATTATTCATTAAACATATCTCAAGAGACCAAATATTTAGGTGATACTTTATAATACTTAAAGAGTCTTATCTAGAATTTTTCTGATCCTTACAACAATTCCACTAAGCAAGCTCAGAATTTTATCATTTTAATGACTCTGAAACTAAGGTTCAGAAAAGTTAAGTTACTGAATAATGTTTACACAGCTATTAAACATTTAAAGACTAAAACTAGGGTCAAGTGAATAAACTTTCAAGTCTCTATTTCACCATCTGCCCTACTTCCTCCATCCTTTAGGAGTTTCTAGTATAGCAAGTTATAGGCTGTGAGATAGGAAAAAATTATTATCATCAAGTAACTCCATAGGACAGTGCAAAAATCACACAAACCTACACATAATCAAGGAGCTAAAGAGTGGTGTAAATAACAAGTGCTGCTAGGATATAGATAACTGAGAAACTGGGAGGATGATCAGATGACCCCAGTGTTGAATATGGATGTGGGACTTGGTACCCTAAAATATGGATAAGGATTTTTTAGACTAAGAAGTGAAAGATTTTATATCACCATCCACTTATCAGGGAAAACATTAGGCCTTTGTTTTTTGGGGATTGGCTTATTTCACTTAGCATAATAATCTCCAATTCCATCCATTTGTCTGCAAATGTGGAGGGAGGTGAGAGAAGAATGGAGGAACTTTAGATTATGTAGAGGGAAATGAGAGGGGGAGCAGGAGGGGATATGAAAGATGGTGGAATAACAGACATCATGTACATGTA
>JAJEJO010002519.1:196337-222953 GCA_020662805.1 Glaucomys volans
AAGTCTGTAAAAATAAAAATAATAATTAAAAGTTTTAAAAAATAAAATAAATTTTAAAAATTAAAAAAGAAGTGAAAGAAATAGTTTTATTTTAGGTAAAGCAAATGACAGAAGCACAGTGGGAATCCTAGTGCGGGTTCAAAAGCCGTGAAAAGATTATCAGGAGTCCAGTGTCCACAAAGACTCAGTGGGATCTGTGGCAGGATCTGGGAGAACCTCAAAGTGAGATAGAATTAGTATTGACCATATCTTTTTGCTATACACACTTAATAAGCCTGAGAATATTTATTTATCAAAGTACCTTAGAGCAGTTACTATCCCTGTTTTCCAGAAAAGGGAACTGAAATTTCAGCAGCAGAAAGTGGTTTGTTCAAGACCACAGACTGGGTAACTTGTGAAGAGTGAAGGTTTATTCATCTTATGGTTGTGGAGGCTGAGAAGTCCCAGGTCAGGGGCCACATCTGATAGATAAGGGCCCTTTTGCTCTACAGAGTCCCCCTGTGGGACAGGATATCACATGAAAAGAGCACATAGAAGAGAATGTACCAAACTAGCTTTTGTAATAGACCCACTCTGGAGATAACTCATCCATTAGCAATAGCAGAGCACTCTTGGCCTAATCACCTTGTAAATGGCCCTCCTGGTCCCACTTCACAATGGGGATTAGATTTCAACCTGAGTTTTTGTGTTTTGTTTTGAGGTTTCTTGTTCATTTTTTTTTTCTGATGCCCAGATGTTTTATGATGCCCAGGGTGACCTTGAGCTCTCAGTCCTCCTGCTCAGCTTCCTGAGGAGGGTGGATAACAGGCATGCACCACCGCACAATTCTTAACGTCAGTTTTGAGGGGGTCGTTAAACCAATACAAAAGCATTTCCCTTTTCAATATGCCTTTGCCTCTCCTCCAAAAATGAAGTATGGGCTACTTCTCCAACCCTTGATGCAGGACTGTCCTTGTGGCCGTCTGACCAACATGTGGCGGAAGTGGTATAATTTGACTTCCAAGGCTAGGAGCCTGCAAGTCCTTGCGAGTTCAGTTCTTTCAACTTGAAACACTTCCCTGAGAACACAACAGAAAAGGCAGCTGGGCTAGCCTCCTGGAGAATAAGAAGAGGACTGAGGCACCATGGCCAACTGCCACCAGATTCTGCCAGATATGAATGAGGCCATCTGGGACTCTCCAGTCCAGCCATCCCTCCTTTGGTTGTAGCTACATGAATAAGACCAGGCAGGTCTTACTGGCAGGCAGCATCCAGCCAACACAGAAATCAGAAGAAGTAGTAACTCTTGTTTTCAGGAATTTCTCAGCCCAATTCCCTCTAGCATGCAACACAACTTCCTGAAATGGCAGGATAATGGGGTTGGAATTTTTCCAGTTATTAATTGGAAGCTATCTAAAGTATTTGAGCTAGGGAATGGAAGGAAAACTATTTTAAACAATTAAGTTACCATTCTAAACTTGTAGAGAAGAAAGTTGCAAAGCTTAATGGTTGTAATATTCCAGGCTGCAGTTACTGAGTCTTGTAAGAGTAGTGTGGCCTGGGAGTGCTGGTGGCCTGCCTAATATCCATTCTTTCCTTTGTTCATAGTAATAAAAACCCACACATTTTCCGACCACATGGCCATCCAGAATGAAAGCTTGATTTACAGACCTACTTTGTAGATAGTTATGACCACAAGACAAAGTTCAGGGCTTAAAATTACAGAAGTGTTACACAGGGGCTGTCTTTGCTCCTCCTTCCCTTGTTCTTTCAGGCTACTTCTAGCCTGGAGCAAAGACATTGAGCCTTATACTCAGCCACCACCTTGGATCATGAGAAGGACTGCATTAGAGATAGCAGAGCTAGAAGAAGCCTGCATCGCCAATGACCCCATGCTACCACCATACCAGTCCTCTGAACTTTGCACCATTTGTATGTCAGAAAGCGTGAACTATTACCTTGATAAAGCTACCATTATTTTGGCATGTGGGTCACATTTAATTCTGCTGATGCATTGATAATTGATGTAAGGAAAATACAGGAAAGCCTGCATCAAAGATTTGGAGTTAGCTCAGGTATAAGAGATGGAGATTATATGCAAAAATAAAAAAAGTTTTGAACCTGGATGATTAAAGTCATTATGCCATTTTTTTTTCTTCTATGTATTTAGTTCCCACCCCTCAACCAGCAAATCAGGGAATTTGGAATCTGGGGAATTTTTTCTGTCAATCCTCTAATTCCACAGCCCCACCACTCCAAGTACCAAATCAGAACAGTTGCCTTTTCCCAAATGTGGCACAGAAAAGTTTCTCTGTAGGCTTCAGATGGTCAAAAGAAAAGGTTATCCAATGTCAATATTTCAATCCTTCTCTTACTTGGGCAGAGTTTCTCTTATCCCAAAAACACTATAAAGCTGTATCATTTTGTTGGGAAAAAAATTACTCGCGATAGAAAGAAATAGTGCCCAGGATGTCTGGGGTACATCATCATCCAAAGAGACAAGGACCTCTAACTTCATGAAGCTTCCTTCCTGGCAGGGAAAGACCAAGAAAGAACAATAAGGACAATCAGTAAAGTAAATGATACAGTGTGCTCAACGATGTTACAGCTTCCATGAAAAAGGGCAAAGAAGAAGTGGTTATGAAGACCAGAGTGTCCTAAGCAGGGTGGGAAGGGGGCCATGTCCATTTAGCAAGATCCATACTTCTCTAGAAGGAAGATTCCCTGGAGTTCACAAATTTTCAGGGAAAAAACACTTGTAAACATCCACAAAAGAGATTAATTTATTTCTGATTCATTTGCAAGAATAATAGTATTTTCAATTCTTTTGGGTCAAAGAAATATTCTGTGGGGTTGATCAAAATGTAAATGGGACTCACATACTTCTCAGTTTAGAAAAATGAAAGTCAATAAATTAACATTACCAATGACACCATTTGATAATTAAAGGAATAATGATGATAATAATTTTAATGTAACTCAGCTTTATTGATCTTTTAATACACAACAAGTGCTATGAAATTGCTTAACACATGATTTCTTAGAGGAGATTCTCTTGCAATAGAGACTTACCAATGAAGCACTATTTATAAGAACAGAATCAGAAATGTGTTTCTACAGGTCACAAAATATGTGTGTGACTTTGTGTGTGTGCGCCAGCCTTGTAAATATTGGGAGACTCTACATGGATGAGACACCTAAAAATTTTTCATAAATATTTAGCTATCAACTGGCTAAGATGATATTAACTGAAACCTTTTGAATATGCTATTGGGATGGAGGATAGTTTGTGCCATAAATTTATTGGCTGCTGCTTAAATGAAAAGAATTACCATGCACTATAATGTTCATTCTAATCAAGTGATGCTTGAAGATTGAATTTCAGACTGTAAATATGGTGCACACATTTGTCTCTGAATGAGGTTTTGCATCCCAGCTGTTGAAACATTTGGGAAGGTGAAAGTTTTGTGGACTAATAGATTCCTGTGGCAGGGCATAAACTTACTGCAGCAGAGATGTTTTCACTGAACAGACAAATCATCTCATCCTTCATACATACACACTCATTATGAGTACACTTCAGCAAAACTTATTCTTCCACGAAGGGTCTGCAAAAGTGGGCAAGATGTCCCTGATGAGGAAGAGCAGTTTCTCCTTCTGAAACACAGGAAATTTGGGCAAGTAGAAGTTTGGACAACTCTCGAGATACTGGCTGAGGGCACATCAATTTTTTTAAGCAATTATTTAAGTGTCATGAAACATTTTTTTTTATTTGTGGCAAGAGTAAACAAGAACAGAAAATAAATGAGGTCATTGATAAAATGTTTATTTATTTCCTTACAAATTATAATGGCATAAACCAGTCCCAAAACTTTATGGCATAGATCTAAATCAATACAAAATTTTAAATAACTAGTCAAAAGGTCAAATAAATAGTAACTGCTAGAATTAGGATTTGAGCTGACTTTTGATTCCTAAAGCAGTGTCCACACACACACACACACACACACATGTTCACACACACTTCCACTTAATGGAGTTGGTTGAGCAAGTTATCCCTTGTTTCTTTTCAATGTCTAAGACTCTCAATGGATAATTTTGTGATTATTATTTGGACAGGAAGCCTCTATGTGCCTTCTTCCTTTGATAATAGGACCCATATTATTATGGGAAATAATATTATTATATTATATTATATTTGGGAAAAAACCTTCTCCCAAATATTAGCCCATGGACTCTAGAATGACTTCTATTCCAACATTAGAAATAGTTTGGCTTTACTCTTGGCCAGAGAATTTCATTCCCCTGGTTACAGTACTGGATTGTGTAGACCTGAGAATTAACCTGAGTCAGACCCAGGGAGGCACTTTGGTGGGCTACTAAGAGAAAACAGATTCTCTTTGCACCCAGACATTAAATTGGAAGAGAGTAACACCACCATCACACTACCATATGGAGTCTGAGAATGAAGTCAGGCTTAGAAAAAGCAGAGCTAGCTCCAAGACAGGCGACTTTTGAGTCCCTAAATTCAGTCATGTCCAAAGCCAGTCCTACCTCTACCCCCTACATTTACATGAATTCATAAACCACCTTTTATGTAACACGCACCAACCTCCAAACCCAGGGTCCAGGATGAAGGAACTCTGAGAGGGGAGGCAAGCCTTTCCTGTTTCTCTCTTCTATCTCCAAACTGTACATAGAAAAACACCCGAGCATGGTGTTGGCTGTAACATAATCCAGGCTAAATGAGGAAATTGCAAAGCTGAGGCTGAAATAGACACCACATCCTTAACTCAATCTCATTGAATCTCTTTAAAACAAAATGAAAAAGGAAAGGACGAAGACAAATCATCCCTGGGAGCAGGATCTCCTCCGCCAGCCTCGACTCAGGCTGGTCTGTCTTTTGTCAGCGTAGGCCCAGACTCTGGCAAGGTCAGTGTACTTTTGTTGAGCATTATCATTGGCTACATAAACAAGGCCTATCTTTTCACAGCAGCAATAACATGCACACACTCACACACACACACCCCACATTAATGCTTTCTGGCTTTCCTATTTCTCTGTCCCAGACAGAGACAGAAAGGTTCTGAGGACTGAACGACTTAAAGGGGAAATGCTGTATTTCCTAAAATGAGAGCAGAGTGCTGCCTTTTCTCCTGCAATTAGCATCCACGTCTCCAAAAACCCAGGCAAACAAAAGCCGAGGAAGCAGGGACAGCTGCTTCCCAAGGGTTAACAGTAGATCAAAATCAAATGGCACGCTTCACCGTGTCTTCTGCATGACTGATACTGCAATCGATCTGCAGCGGTTCATTTTCTCTCTGGAATCTCTGCCTACTGAGAACAAATACAAACACATGTGGAACCAATAGGAAGCAGACTAAGGGCTTTAAGAGTTCTGCACCAACCTGTGTCAGAGAGCTCTCACTTAGCAGATGGGGCAATTAATAAAAGGGTCCAACGGTATGACTGTGTCAAGGTGCCTTGAAGTGCTAACAATCCTCTTTTGTCTTCCTACTGTAGAGTACAGATGGATTCGGATTCAGAATAAGCACTGTATTGTGCCCCAGTGTGCGCCTGTACAGTGTCCCAGTATTAACAGAGGGCCAGGTGTCCTACGCCTCCCATGTTAAAGACAAACATGATACTGATTCTGTCCCCCTGCTAGCATTTTAAGTGCTGACGTGATCACTAATCTGGGGGAAATTAAACTTTATAAGTAAATTGGCCTTTCCAAAATATCTGAAAAGGAAGGATTTGCCTTCAGTGGATTGCCGGTGTGTGCACCCCCCTTGTTCCCATTGATTCTAATCACAAATGCATAATTCTTGCCCTTCAGCCAACAGCTAGGGTTTATTAAAACCACTCGAGGCTGAGCTTCAAGCAGGTGCTACTTTATTTGTTTAAGGTGTAGAAAATGAAGGTCATGAGTAGTTACAGGGGGTAACGTGGGTTTTCTGCCAACAGGAGCCCAGGAGTTCTGGTGAATTTCCAGCTCAGTTCACTGCATTCGGCCTCAGCCTCTCACTTCGGGCTTCCCAGGTTCTCTCGGCCCCTGAAGTCAGAGACAGGAACCGCTTTTCTTCGCCTCTGAACCAGGCCAGAAGAGTGGAAATGTGTCTGTCACTTCAGAGGCAGCTGCAAGAAACTGAGAATGTGCTCCGCTGCCCAAACTGAATGCCGACTGAGGGAGATTTGGATTGCTCGAGTTTAACCGGCCAATCTCTCATAATTCTTTTCCCATAGACATCAAAACACTATGCGGAAAGCAGCATGCTGGATGTTCCATCCTGGAGTCTGCAGCCCTGAACCTTTATGATATATGAGATGGACTGCGGGAGGCCATTGGCTGTCCAGGGGCCTTCTCTTGGAATTTCCCCTTCACTCATCATTCAGTGGAATCAGCATCTGGAACAAGCAGATAAAAAGAAAACTCATCCGCTCACTTAGACAGTCAGTGAGGGGGCACAGAAATCTCCCTGGGCTGTTTGTTGTTGCACTGGTCGTGATGCTAGAAGGTAGTTTTCCTATGTGGGTGAAGAGCCAAGCAATGATTTACTTTCCTAAACTAAGAATCAAAATTTTATTAAATTCCACAGAAATTTCTTGAGCTTTAAATCTTGCTTGTTCCAAACTTGGTTTTAAGACCTTTTTGAAATTGAATTAAGTTTTTCAGCTGAAGAGAGAGTCCTAGATTACTTTGTCAGACATTGTAATTTAGAGATCAATGCCAGAGAAACCAAACAATTGGGGGAAAGTTATCTATGCAGAGGCAAATCAGGGATAGGCTGAGCTCAGGTCTTTTGATAAGACCCCAGTGAGTCTAGTGCCCTCTCTTCCACACAGCTTCTCCATGATTCAAGGGCACTCTGTTTTCTGTAATGAAGTAAAGCCTCACCTTTGGGCCCAGCCCTTGTGTTTGGGGAGTGGAAAAGAGGAAACTGCTCTGCTAATTCTTCTTTCAAAGGAAGATTGAGAACAACATATCCACATTATTTTAGCTGAGCAATATCTGTTTATCCCTCAGGTCTTTCCTCCTTACAAGGAGAAGGTGGGTAACATTGACTATTTTCAGACTAGAGATCATGTCTGTCATAAAAGATACAGAGGGAAAAAAAGTGTGTACACATGAATGGTTGCTTGACTTATCTCACATTAAAATTCTTTGGCAAAGTATTCATTATCCAATCCCTGCCCTGCTTCAGGGCTTCCCGCAATTTTTGAAAGAACATTTGAACACTTTAGCTTAGCATTCTCTTTATATGTAAAATGATTCCTGCTTTCCACCCTAGCCTCCTCTGCTGTGCTGCAAATGTTGCTCACCAAACTATGTTCTACTTTCTCTAATAACAGTTAAGATAGGCACATAAATCTGAAGCCAGGAGTAGGTTCTCCCAATGCAAGTTGAAAGGGTGAGCCTCTTCCAGTTCTGAGCTGTAAATCAATACACATGTGCTTTCCATACTTTTTGCCATTCCTATGGGTTAGAACATAGTATGAAGAAAAGTTTTAACCAATCAAATGAACATTCAAGGGAACTGCGGATCAATGAAATAGAAGCAAACTGGATCCTTGAATAACCACATAGAGCAGAGCTGCTTGCCAGCCTAAACCATCTGGACTACTACGCCACAAGCTCCTTTTTCTGAAGCTGTTTTATATTTAGGTCTCCCAGATACAATAGAGTAACCTTTACCTTAACTCACACACACCCTTTATTTAGCTATAGGTTGGGGTCACTAGAAATCAGTCTCTGAGACTCTAATATCTATGCACCCAGGAGGTTGACCAGAGAGTACTCTCAATATTATAATGGAAAAGAGAGCAGAATTTGGCAGAAGGAGAATAGGAACCACATGCCATGGTATTAGAGGCCATAGACAATTCTAGAGGGAGCTCTGGATTTGAAATGGTCTTTCCGAGTTGCCCAGGCACTAACTCCACATTGACCAGTCATTACATACAGGCTGCTTGTGGGGAGAAGTGGGGAATATGAGTGAGATGCTGTCTTTGGCTGAGGAAAATACCTGGGTAGGGGCCCAGTTGAAACCCTAGGGTCATCAGCATGTCCAGTAGCTGGGCATGATTACCTCAACCCACAAGTGGGACCTGGGTAATACCACAGTAGCACTCCTGTCCACCCCTTGCACTTCTCAGATCCACTTGCTTCATATAATTAGTTGTTGAGACCACAAATTGTGGATTCTGGTTGGTCTCCTACCTTATGGAAGTTTACAAGAGGAAGTGGACAAACTGCAGCCCCAACCACTGCAGCCGGTCTCAGTGTTGAAAATGATGCTCATTGTCCCCTCCTCTATCACCTTCTCTAAATTCCTCTATCAGTGAGCACTTCTGCTGGTGTAGAGAGCTTACTTAATGGGATGACTCAGAACTTCAACCATAAAAGGTTTGAGCCCTTGGTCTCCAGAGATTCCCAGGCTTTTCCTGTAGCACTTTCCTATAGTAGAGAGGCACTGAGGGATGCTCCAAACATCACCTGTGCAAAACATACAATTTTCTGTATCCCTAATATGACAGCAGCCCTACTACCACCTGGTGATCAGGGTTAATTACCCCAGGCAGGATGATAACTCCATTTATTTATTTATTTATTTATTTATTTATTTGCCTTTGAATCTCTTGACATGAGGAGCTTTAAGTGACCAGATGTTGTGTCTTCCATGATAAGTGCTCCTCCTGGAAAAACAAGAATTCCAAACACAATGATCCCAGAGTTGTGCAAGGAGAAAGTGCACATCTCCCAAGTGGGTCATTGGGAATGACAATAAGACAATCCACTTATTTCTACTCTTATGTTTCTAGGCCAATGTATTGTTACCTCTGCAAATGAAACATTTACTCATCATTGATGTAGAGAAGGTATCACATCATGGGGGATGGCGTCCCATTGTCACTGGCCACAGTCTCCAAATTGAAGCTCAGTTGTAGGCCAATCTAGAGGTCTATTAGGTTAATAGCTCAGATAGGTTCCATGGATTCCCTGGCCATATGCCCACTGCTACAATTTCTTTGCCAAATATGTCCCATGATATTATATAGGATTCTTCATTGGTGTACCATGAGCTGTAATAGTGACAAAGGCCTTGCCTAAATCAAATTCATACCTAAATATGTTATGATTGTAGTCAGGATGAATGGTTGCTTCTTTCAAGATTGGAGGATGCCAAATGTAACCAACTTTGCCACTACACAGTTGATTTCCTCAAAAAATGGTACTTTGTCAGCAGCTAATCATTGGTCTATGTTGCAGATACATTTGATATTAGCCAGAAGTAGCTAGGTCAGCTTTGGCAAGTGGAAGTCCATGCAAGGAGGTCCATGAAGATTCTCTTCCTTACAAATATATCTGCCCCATTGAAACATATATTGTGCCAACACTGGAGCAGCTGCTGAAAGAGCTGGCTGATGTCAACTGGTGAAGTCTTTGTGTTTAGGTGTTTATTGCTTTTTCCTTGGTGGATACTTAGCATATTATACAAGGATAAATACTTTTACACTCACTCCCCTAGGACTATATATATCTCTTTTCAAGTTCATTTCATGCCACAATTCTAATATTTCTTCTTTAGGCCTTTGGTCAACCAACAAAGTCATTTACCACTATCCATGAGTTTTGTGTATTTTTATCTTGGACCACTTTTATTTCCACACACAGTGTTTGACTAGGTATACCATTAGAAGCTTTGTCCATTAGAAGGATTTATTCTTACTACTTTCCCCATTAAGGTCACTCCTGCTTAGGACTGTAATGTAGCTATAGTTCATTTTTTACTTGCATCCATATATTGGGCTGACCCATACATGAACCATAATTAATTTTCCCCTCCTCTTTCAATTTCTGTTTGAGACTTGGCATTTCTCTCAGGGTTCCAGATCCAAAAACTATCTCAGGTCTGGAGACTGGGCTGGAGGTTAACCTTCTGATCATCTATCTTTCATGGCTTTTGATTGTGTAGACTAAGCAATAACTCTGACCCCTTCTATTTTGCCCCTAGAGACAGTAGCCCATAAACTATCTCCATACTCCCCAACTAAGTTAACACTCCAAACTTGCCATTCATTATAAAAATATCCTTGCTTCTGATAGTCCCCTATAAGCACCTGGCCTCTATTCCTTGGACTTGTGTCACCCTCAGTTATCAGTCAACTGAGTTTCTAACTACAGTCCTAACCATTGGCCACCACCAAATGTTGGAGCCTATCTCACCAGCATATTTCCTGATCACTTAAATAAATGAGGTATCCCCCAGGCTTTTCTAATAAACACACATTCAGCTTTGTAGTCATATAGAGGTTTTTCCATTTGAACATGCCATTTTTTAAGTTTTTATTTATTTATTTGATTCCTCCTTGCAGCATCTGCCAGGATACATCAGCTATAAAAGGTGTGGAAGGCAAGAATAAACAGAGGGAGAAGTTTAACTGGGAGAAGTTGAGGCAGGGGCTTCAGAAGATCTTACTGGAAGCTCTTGAAATGGAATGGTGCACATTCCATTTCAAGAACTGTCTGTTGAAATAAGGAGATTTTTTTTTTAGATGTTGATAGACCTTTATTTTACTCATTTATTTATATGTGGTGCTGAGAATCAAACCCAGTGCCTCACACATGCTAGGCAAGCACTCTACCACTGAGCCACAACCCCAGCCCAGGAGATTTGGTTTTTATACCTGTGTATTTTAGATGCATAACTGTCCTGGAAGAAGGTGCAAGAATTAGGACAAGGAAGCTTCCTTTGGTTAGGAACACTTCCCCAAAAAGGTTCAACTGAGCTCATATAGTCATCAGTACTCCCCAGAACTGAAAGAATGTGTGTTGCAAACCTGAAGTGAGAGATCACACACCATGGAATCCACTACATCATAACTCACTACCCTGCACATAAAGTTGGTCTTAAACATCATTCCCAAAGTATTCTCTCTTGATTTTGTACATTTTGCTTTTCCATCTCAGCTCTTCCACATATAGCTAACTCCTACTAATTTTTCAAAATAACTCAAATAGCTTCTCTTCTGTCTCCCCTGATCTCCCTTAGTCTACTCTGCTTTACTGATTCTCCTCTTTGCTCCCACAGTTACTTTTATCATGTTATATTGAAATGATTATTTAAAATTGCATTAAATAGTAAACTCCTTGAGGGAAGGGACAGCATCTTATGCTCTTTTATACCCCTGATGGTGACACGATGCCTGGCATAAAATAGGCACATCTCCAGTGTGATTTATTAAACGTGTGAGTGAGCAAATGAAAGAGTGAATAAATTAATGAATGTTCACATACGCTCTCATTTTATTTCCAAAAAGAATTTGAGGCAGCCAAGTTAAAAAAAAAAAATAAACCAACATACTGTAGCTTATGGAGTCGTAGCTCAAAATATGCAAAACCTGGCAGAAGTGCATGTCTCGCTCTATGGAACGGCACACTATTAGGGTATAAATATGGGTCTTAGAAAAACCCTCATTTCAAGCTACAGATTCCCAGATTGGTGACAGCAGGGTATCTTCTCACAAGGCCCAGAGATCCCAGCCAATAGCACTTTCAAGAACGTGCAAGCAAAGAGTTAACAGTCTCACAGCTGTCTTTCATTGGAGGTGTTAATGAGGTGACAGGGGGGAAAGATTTTAAAATGAAATTGCCTTCAGTCATTCCAGCTAAATTCCAGTACAATGGAAAGACATGAACCTCTCATTCCTCCTCTTTACCAACCCCCACTCCACTGGTGTCTGTCTTCAGCTGTGTGCTTGCGTGCCTTGGAATGTCCCCAACAGACCTAGAGGTGCCCACTTGGTTTCCAAACCTCAGGTGGCCTTGGGGAAGTTACTAAAATTTGGTTACCAGACATACTTGAGTTAGAGGAAAAGATTCAAAAAATATCGTGTGGTGACACAGACCTAAGATGTCATCTGTGAGAGCAATCAGAACCCCGGGCAGAAAGTTATTCCAATGTACTTTCTGCTTGTTTATTTGGAAATTCTGTTTCGCTGGCATGAATCAGAAATAAAGGAAAATATTTTAGAAGGAAAGAATCCCTAAGATACTCTCCTGACCAACTCTTTGGAAAAGGTCTCAAACATGACCAAAGATAAAATGGCCATGCCAGTGGCAAGTTCTCAATATCCCATATACCCAGAGAGTGAAATTAAAGATGCAAGGATGCTGCAGTGGGACGGTATTTCTTGAAGCACCAACGATTAGAATTTTGGAGTTTACTCCACTAGGGAACAGTTGGGTTGACCTCTATATGCTATAGAGACAGGGTACCTGAGAGACACAATTGTATGAATTTGGACAAGCTGTTCATCTCACTGTCTCACATTTCTCTCCTGTTCAGAAACTACTTAATCTCTTTGAGTCTTAGTCTCCATCTCAATAAAATGGGGCACATAAGACCTACCTATATATGCTCTAGCAAATATAAAGCAACTAGTATAATCCCTGGCCAAAACTAAATAGTAAAATTCCCTAAGAGGACAATGTCTTATTCTCCTTCATGCTCCTGATGGTGACATGTTGACATAATGAGAGGACTTACTATAACTGTTCTTAGCTTTTTAAATCAATCTTTGATCATCTCATTGTGCTTTGTATCAGGATGCTATGAAGGCAGCTCCCATTTAGGAGAAAGGGGAATGAAAGGAGAAAACTCCAGTGACTTTCAAACAATTTATTCCAGTGACAAAGAGCCTTCAATCAGACTCCTGTTTTCTAGTGAACAGATTTCATAATTAGTGAGCAGTATCTCTTCTAGCTCTGCGACGTCATAAATAAAGTTTTCTGATGGTCATCAAAAATGCTGTAGAGGTTAGGAATAGACCAGAGCAGCAGCTATGCAAGTAACTTTTAAGCACGCTTCACTGAGTGGATCTAGGTTGCAAGAGGTGTGTGTAAGAGACCTCTAGCCCAGCTGGTTACCTTTCACTTACTAGAAATGAACAATAAAGGTTTAGGTTAGCAAAGGAAGACCATTGCCTTTCTTTGGGGTGGACAAAACAGGAAATACTTTTGTCATATTTTAGTTTAATATTAAAAAACAATTTCTGTACATGCTGCTAAATTTACTATGAACCTAAAGCTGTTCTAAAAATCCATTCTATTTTAGAAACTAGAAGATACTGGTTCAATTTCAGCATACTATTTCAGAAGGAAAACATAATGTCAAGAGCACTTTATTTTTTTAATTTTTGCAGAAAGATGAAATTGCACATAAATGCATTTAACAATGAGTAAATAACCTCAGAAATATTAAGTGCATTTGAAAAGTGCTTATTATCCAATGTTTTATTTTGGCCTTATAACAATCACATGAAACAACTCAGGTGAGCTTACTATTTCCCCATCTTTATACAAATGGAACTCAGGGAGACTAATAATAGGACCATGATATAGAAAGTTGTTAGAAGGGTCAAAATTCCTACTCAAGTCCCCTTAGTTCTCTATTCAGCCCCTCAGTTTTGGTATTTCAAACACGAGTAATGTAACATGAGGAATTGGCTATAAATACATTGGAAGGGCTGGAGAAGCAAAATAGAAGAGAAGCAACCCAAGCGGAAAGTGATGAGTATTCTTGTGGTTAAAGTTATTGGAAGACGAGAAGGATGAGACTGCAAGAGAGGACGAGATGTTCTTAGAGTCTGGTAGGAGGTCTTGGTGCCAATTCACCATCCAAATATATGGTTTCTCAGGGAAATTTAATACCCACATCTTGTGACATTTAACCTGACCTCTTTATTGATTTTTGCTTTAAAATAAAAATACAGAAAAAGAAAAAATAGTTTTCAAAAAACAACATAGCAACAGAGAATAAACAAGACTTATAATGCATTCCTGAGAAATATGATCATCCATGGACTCTGGTCCTGCTCTGGTGCTGTGTTCCCATTAGTTTCCCTGAGCAAGAAATGGCATGCCCAAGTGGAGGAGGACTAGGGCCCACCGAGACACCTTAGGAAAGTGGGGTTCTCAATGCATCTTTTTTCCCGCCAAGTACCTTGACCTAGGGGCAAGGCACTGTGGAAGGTCAGAATGTTCTTAGTGAGCATAAATCTGAAACACACACATTCACAGATGTTAACCACTTACTCAAGCACAACCTGAAATAAACATTGTAGTCATAATGTCAAATAACTGAGCCTATAATTTTAATATTTATTGAATTTTATTTTATATTTATTGCCAATACTTAAAATGCTTTTAAATGTAATCTCATTCAGTCCTCACTAAAACCATACAAAGTGGTTATTTTTTGCTATTCCTATTTTTTAAATGGAAGGGTGAAGTTGGTGTCTTCTTCAAGTCACACAACTAGTATATAGGGGAGCTGTGTGTGAACCCAGGCAGTTTAACAGTAAGTAGAAGCACCTTCATAACCAGTGCACTTTTCTTCTGTGACATTGGAAGGGTGACTTCTCCCCCCAAGTCCTACTCTAAATCATTCAGTTATTCTGGACATGAAATACCTGTTGCGATTTAGCCAAGAAGAACCATAGGTGTATAAATCACAATTTGCTTCCTGATTATATTATACTCCTCCTGTCAATTATAGTTCTTTGTTTGTTTGGTTGGTTTGGTTTGGTTTGGTTTTTTTCTTTTTCAGTGCTGGGGATCGAACCCAGGGCCTTGGGCATGCTAGGCAAGTGCTTTACCACTGAGCTACATACAGAGCTCAATTAGAGTTCTTTTTCATTTTATTTTATTTTATTTTGTTTGTTTGTTTGTTTTTACAGACTGCATTTTGATTCATTGTACACAAATGGTGTACAACTTTTCATTTCTGTTTGTGCATGATGTATATTCATACCATTTGTATAATCATACATGTACATAGGGTAATGATGTCTGTCTCATTCCATCATCTTTCTTTATGCCAAGCAGGAGGTCACTTTCGTTTTTGCACACAGGACACTATTTTTCCTCAAAAGGTAATGGCATGTAGCTAGAGCAACTGACTTGTACAGCCACTACATTTTCACATATTTTAGTTTGTTGTTGTTTTTAATCTAGAAGGAATCCTTATACCTCTCACTTAGAGGTATAAGGGATTAGAAAATTAATAGTAACATTTTACAAATGCACCCGCTGTCAACTAAGTACATTTTAAAAACACTCTAGTATTAAACTAGATGAAGAATAAGATGGGATAACACACTGTAAGTCTAGGGTTTGATCAACTTCAACTTAACAAATTTTTCTTTAGATCTGTTTTTTATTTTGTCATCTATATATATATATATATATATATGTTTAATTATATGGCACATTTTTAAAATAATCCATTTTCTAAACTTTCATTAATACAAAAGAATTCCTAATTCTAATCCAAAATCATTACAATAGCAATGACCTCGGTATTCTTTCAATGAATTTGTTGGCTATGACTTATTAGGTTCTGTAGATGTAGATGATGGGCATAAATTTGGAGAAAGAGATTTTAGTAATGTGAACATACCCTCTTCCATTTAATATAGGACTTTTGCCAAAACATGATAAGTAAGCGAACCAGAATTTCAACACCTTTAGGTGTCAGGGATTTTCACCTTTACTACTAATATGCAAGTCCTCCTCTTTCACCTCCTAAGCTCTTGCCAAGGCCAAAGCCTACACTGTCGTGATTGGGGAGCTACCATCCTGTTCTTGAAAGATAATCACCCTCAGCACAGCTACGCATCGGGCACAGCTGTGGTTTCAGGAACACCGAAGGTCTCCAAAAAAGTAATATTTTAATCATCGCTTTTTTAAACATATGCTTAAATTGCATTTTCCAGCTAAGGAGTGGTTTCAACTATCATCCATATCTCACTCACAAAGGAAGGCTCTCAGGCCAACTTGGCAGCTTTAAGCAATTCAGTTGATCTGGAAATCTTTCAGCTCCCTGCTTAGCATTCTTCATGTTCAATTCAGGTGCCAAAACTTTCACCGAGAGATTGAACTACTGCTTAACTGCCTCTCTCACCTGCTACTGTCACTGAGATATAGCTAGCACTATGTTTAGAGAGTTTCTTCAGGAAAAGGACTGGCAAGACTTAGTTTGCAAAGTGATGGCTACATCCCTTAGCTGTTTTGGGTAGGACAAATGTGTGATTTCTCACCCATCAGGGGCTTGAGCCCATTGCATGGATCAGTTAAACCAGGGTTGTAGCTTCAGTTTATTAGGGTAACCCAGATACCTACAGTGACCACACACTTGCTCTATTGGTATGGTCCTGGTCTGTACTTATTGTCAAAGTATAATTACTTGAAGTTCCCACTTCTACTATTAATATTGTGCCAGTTTGCATAACCGTATGGTCACCTTGATCATACTGAAGACCAAGAGGCTAAAGGATTAGCAGTATCTTGCACCCAAACACCTTGACTGGTAACTTTCATAACTCACTTTACTTCCTTGCTGGCAGTTGCCAACAAGTCTACTGTCAAAGCTTCCAACCATAACTTATTGTACCTGTAGTATTTATCACAGCACCAGACACAAAGAGTAGTAATTTTACTGTCTTGTGAAATGAAAAAGTCAAATCATAAGGCATACTGCTCATTCACAAAATCCAAAAAATATTTATTGTATCCTAACCATGCTAAGAATCAGGGATCTACAATGAAATAGGTGAAATCAACTCAAAGAGATAGCAGGCTTTCGGAAAACACTGAAGACATAATTTTAGTAGGATTAGCAGTATAAGTCTTGTGTACTGCAGGAGTATATGGAAGAGCAAACTAAACCAGCCTTGAGAAATCTAGGGAGTCCTCTTAGAAAATGGAAATAGTCCTAAAAAAGAGGAAATGAGGTAAAATAACGTTCTTCTAGGTATACAGGGCAACAGGAAATCTGCAAGGCTTGAGTGTGGCTGGAATGCAAATGGAAGGAGGGAGTGGTGGGACTGGCTGAGGGAAACAGAGAAAGTCACATGTGCCCTGTTAAGAAAACAGATTTTCCCTGAGATAATAGAGAACTTGAATAAGGTTCCACATAGAAAAGTGACTTGGTCAGATTTGATAGTATGGTGACTTCTCTAGCTACCATATTCTAACTATAGAATGTATTTTTTATTCTTAGGCAGAGAAGAGGTCATCACTGGTGTGTTTTATTTAAATGCACTGACTCCTTCAAGGAGAAATTTCTCCTTGATAAAGTCAACCATGACTCAACAGTGAGACACTCTGGGTTCAATTACCAGTTCCAGAACTTAACATTGGGTGCCACTGGCCAAACCACACAAAGCTGTACCTCAATTTCCTTGTCTATAAAATATGGACTGTTGTATTCACCATTCACAAAGGATAGTGTAAGGAGCCACTTATGAAAAGCAGCCAACTTAGAAAAGTATTGCAGAAATGCTTAATAAGTCCAAGTAGCAGTCAAGACAGATGAGATGCATGTGTCAAGTGTTCAAGTGTGCAGGGGAAGTTTTCAGCTATCAGATTTAATGATCTAGAGGTTCATTTTCACTAGGGCTTTTGGTGCCAGCTGAAATCCAAGGCTGGGGTGGCAACCCTGCTCACCAATTAAGAGCAGATAAAAATCTGAAATCATCTTTGCTCAAAAGTGTATCCCTGCACCTAGATGTGGGCTCACTTCTATAAGAATCCTTCCCCAAATCTGGTGAGTCGAGTCTACCATTCCTAAAACCACATTCTGAAGCCAGATTCTGGGGGGAAAAAAAAGTGCTATTTAAAAGATTTGGATAGAAAAACATACAAGAGAGAGACAGCTGAATCTCTCCACTTTTCTCTTCAGATATTAAAAAAGGCCAAATTTTAGCTTTAAAAATCATCAATAGCCACCATTCATTGAGAATTGAGTATGTGCAAGGTCCTATTCTAAGTGTCTTACAAGCATTAGCTCCCTAGTTCTCTTAACAGAGAGTTCTAATTGTTCCCTATTATATCTTTTTTTCAATATTTTTTTTAATTATCAATGGACTTTATTTTTATGTGGTTCTGAGAATCAAACTCAGGGCCTCACTCATGCTAGGCAATTGCTCTACCACTGAGTCACAGCCCCAGCCCCCTATTATATCTTTTGTCTCCATACTTGGGTTTAGAGAAGTCCTGCTCATTTAAAAAGCAACAGAGCTAGAATTACAACCCAGGCTGGTAAAAAATCTAGGTTTATGCTCATAGCCTTTGTACTTCGAAGTTAAACACTAAGAAAAGACCTGTCCAACTGCCATCTTCTTGCTGGGTACCTTCCCACCCTTAACCAGTCCTGCTTTTTGTATCATCACTGGCATGGGAAGTTGCTGTTTCCAAAATTCAAGTGAGTCAAGAAAGGAAGGTTAATTTATTTTAGTGAATATGTGTCAGGGACACTATTTTTAAAAAGTACATTACACAAAATCCCTGCATTAGGTCATGCCAACATGAACCTGGAAGGAAATGGGTGCTCTGTCCCATCATCCACATTTTCTCAAGAGAACCTGTCAGTAGATGACATTCACATAGGTGTATTCAACAATGTAAGAAAAAGTTCAGATACTTTTCTGAGAAATGAACCCAACAGCAAAAAATAGAAATACCATTTACCTAAGCCCATTTGGGTCATGGACTAGCAAATTCTATTATTTATTCCTGTCATATCACACACCAAAAAATTGACTGCCAAAGTTGTATCGAATAGTACTTTTTACATTACTATGCTGAGTTTTGGGGGTTTTTTTAATCATGTTTTTTTTTTAATTTTTTATTTAATTTTTGATTCACTGAACACAAACGGAGTACAGCTATTGTTTTTCTGGTTGTACCCCATCTGTGCATTCATACATGTACACAGGGCAATGACATCTGTCACACATACTGTTATTATTCTTACCCCCCAACCTCAACCCCACCTCTCCCTTCCCTCTATGCTCTCTATACTTCCACCCCACATTATGCATCATCATTCACTTATCAGAGAGACCATTTGGCCTTTGGATTTGGGGGATTGGCTAATCTCACTTAGCATAATAGTCTCCAACATCATCCATTTACCTACAAATGCCATAATTTTATTCTTCTTTATGGCTGAATAATATTCCACTGTGTATATATACCACAGTTTCTTTATCCATTCATCTATTGAAGGACATCTAGGTTGGTTCCACAATCTAGCTATTGTGAATAGAGCAGCTATGAACATTGATGTAGCTGCATCACTGTAGTAATCTGATTTTAAGTCCTTTGGGTATAGGCCAAAGAGTGGGATAGCTGGGTCAAATGGTGGCTCCATTCAAAGTTTTCTAAGGAATCTCTACACTGCTTTCCAGAGTGGCTGCACCAACTTGCACTCCCACCAGCAATGTATGAGTGTACACTTTTCCCCACATCCTCGCCAACACCTCTTGTTGCCTGTATTCTTAATAAAAGACATTCTAATTGGGTTAAGATGAAATCTTAAGGTGGTTTTGATTTGCATTTCTCTTATAACGAGGGATGTTGAACATTTTTTCATAAATTTGGTGATTGCTTATAGACCTTCCTCTGTAAAGTGTCTGTTCATTTCCTTAGCCCATTTATTGATTAGGTTATTAGTATTCTTGGTGTAAAGATTTTTGAGTATTTTGTAGATTCAGGAGATTAGTGCTCTATCTGAAGTGTGTGTGGCAAAGATTTTCTCCCACTCTGAAGGCTCTCTCTTCACATTGCTGATTGTTTCCTTTGCTGAGGAAAAGCTTTTTAGTTTGATTCTATCCCAATCATTGATTCCAGCTTTTATTTCTTGCGCTTTGGGAGTCATGTTAAGGAAATCTGGTCCTAGGCCAATGTGATAAAGATTTGGACCTATTTTCTCTTCTATTATGTTCAGGGTCTCTGGTCTAATTCCTAGGTCCTTGATCCATTTTGAGTTGAGTTTTGTACAGGGTGAGAGATATGGTTTTAATTTCATTTTGCTGCATATGGATTTCCAATTTTCCCAGCACCATTTGTTGAAGAGGCTGTCTTTTCTCCATTGTATGTTTTTGGCTCCTTTGTCAAGTATGAGATACCTGTATTTATGTGGGTTTGTCTCTGTGTCCTCTCTTCTGTACCATTGATCTACCTGTCTATTTTGGCCCCAATACCATGCTGTTTTGGTTACTATTGCTCTGTAATATAGTTGAAGGTCTGGTATTGTGATACCCCCTGCTTCGCTCTTCTTGCTAAGGATTGCTTTAGCTATTCTGGGTCTCTTATTCCTCCAAATGAATTTCATGATTGCTTGCTCTATTTCTATGAGGTCCGTCATTGGGATTTTAATTGGAATTGCATTCAATTTGTATAGTGTTTTGGAAGTACGGCCATTTTGACAATATTAATTCTGCCTATCCAAGAACATGGGAGATATTTCCATCTTTTCAGATTCTCTTTAACTTCTTTCTTTAGTGTTCTGTAGTTCTCATTGTAGAGGTCTTTCACTTCTTTTGTTAGATTGATTCCCAAGTATTTTATTTTTTTTGAGGTTATTGTGAATGTGGTAGTTTTCCTAATTTCTCTCTCAGAGGATGCATCACTTATGAATAAAAATGCATTAGATTTATGAGCATTAATTTTATATCCTGCTACTTTACTGAATTCATTTATGAGTTCCAGAAGTTTTCTGGTGGAATTCTTAGGGTCTCCTAAATAGAGAATCATGTCATCAGCAAATAGGGATGGTTTGAGCTCTTCTTTTCCTATTTGTATTCCTATAATTTCTTTGGTCTGTCTAATTGCTCTGGCTAGAGTTTCAAGAACAATGTTGAATAGTAGTGGCGAAAGAGGGCATCCCTACCTTGTTCCAGTTCTCAGGGGGAATGCTTTCAATTTTTCTCCATTTAGAATGATGTTAGCTGTGGGCTTAGCATAGATAGCCTTTACAATGTTAAGGAATGTCCCCACTATCCCTATTTTTTCTAGTGTTTTGAGCATGAAGGGGTGCTGTATTTTATCAAATGCTTTCTCTGCATCTATTGAAATAGTCATGTGGTTCTTGACTTTAAGTCTGTTGATGTGGTGAATTACATTGATTGATTTCCGGATGTTGAACCAACCTTGCATCCCTGGGATGAAACCCACTTGATCATGGTGCACTATCTTTTTAATATGCTTTTGTATGTGATTCGCTAAAATTTTATTAAGAATTTTTGCATCTATGTTCATTAGGGATATTGTTCTGAACTTTTCTTTCCTTGATGTGTCCTTCTCTGGTTTTGGTATCAGGGTGATACTAGCTTCATAGAATGAGTTTGGAAGGGTTCCCTCCTCCTCTATTTCATGAAAAACTTTGAAGAGTATTGGAATGAGCTCTTCTTTGAAGGTTTGTAGAACTCGGCTGTGAATCCATCTGGTCCTGGACTTTTCTTTGTTGGTAGGCTTTTGATGACTTCTTCTATTTCATTGCTTGAAATTGATCTATTTAAGTTGTGTATGTCCTCCAGATTCAGTTTGGGTGGCTCATATGCCTCTAGGAACCTGTTGATGTCTTCCAGGTTTTCTATTTTGTTGGAGTATAAATTTTCAAAGTAGCTTCTTGTTATGTTTTGTATTTCAATTGTGTCTGTTGTAATATTTCCATTTCCATCACGAATTTTAGTAATTTGGAGTGTCTCTCTCCTTCTCTTCATTAGCATGGCTGAGGGTTTATCAATTTTGTTTATTTTTTCAAAGAACCAACTTTTTGTTTTGTCAATTTTTTGAATTGTTTCTTTTGTTTCAATTTCATTGATTTCAGCTCTGATTTTGATTATTTCCTGTCTTCTACTACTTTTGGTGATGAACTGTTCCTCTTTTTCTAGGGCTTTGAGCTATAATGTGAGGTCATTGATTTGTTGACTTTTCATTCTTTTATTAAATGCACTCCATGCAATGAATTTTCCTCTTAGCACTGCTTTCATAGTATCCCAGAGATTTTGATATGTTGTATCTTTGTTCTCATTGACCTCTAAGAATCTTTTAATTCCCCCCTAATGTCTTCTATTATCCATGCATCATTCAATAGCATATTATTTAATCTCCAGGTCTTGGAGTAGTTTCTGTTTTTAACTTTATCATTGATATCTAATTTCATTCCATTATGATCTGATAGTACAAGGTAGTGTCTCTGTGTTTTTGTATTTGCTAAGAGTAGCTTTGTGGCATAACATATGGTCTATTTTAGAGAAGGAGCCATGAGCTGCTGAGAAGAAAGTGTATTCGCTTTTTGATGGATGGAATATTCTATATATGTCTGTTAAGTCCAAATTAGCAATTGTGTCATTGAGTCCTATGGTTTCTTTGTTCAATTTTTGCTTGGAAGATCTGTCCAATGGTGAGAGAGGAGTGTTAAAGTCTCTGAGTATTATTGTGTTTTGGTCTATTTGGTTCCTGAAATTGAGAAGGATCTGATTGACATACATGGATGCACCATTGTTTGGTGCATAAATATTTATGCTTCCTTAAAGCAGTATGAAATATCCTTCTTTATCCCTTCTGACTATCTTTGGTTTGAAGTTTGCTTTATCTGAAATGAGGATGGAAATCCCTGCTTTTTCACTCAGTCCATGTGCATGGTATGTTTTTTCCCAGCCTTTCACCTTTAGTCTGTGGCATGTTTTTCTATGAGATGAGTCTCTTGAAGGCAGCATATGGTTGGGTCTTTCTTTTTAATCCAATCTGCCAGTCTATGTCTTTTGATTGATGAGTTTAGGCCATTTACATTCAGGGTTATTATTGAGATATGACTTGTATTTCCTGCCATTTTAGCTTTTTTGGGGTTTTTAGCTTAACTTTGTTTCTCCTCTGATTGACTCTTTCTTTAGGGTAGTTCCTCCCCATGATGACTGAGATTGTTATTTTTCGTTTCTTCCTCTTTGAATATTTTGTTGAGAATGTTCTGTAGGGCAGGCTTTCTCTTTGTGAATTCTTTAAGCTTTTGTTTATCATGGAAGGATTTTATTTCATCATCAAATCTGAAGGTAAGTTTTGCTGGGTATAAGATTCTTGGTTGGCATCCGTTTTCTTTCAGAGCTTGAAATATGTTGTTCCAGGCCCTTCTTGATTTTAGGGCCTGGGCTGAGAAATCTGCTGATATTCGTATTGGTTTCCCCCTGTAGGTAATCTGATGCTTTTCTCTCGCAGCCTTTAAAATTCTATCTTTGTTTTGTATGTTAGGTATTTTCAATATAATGTTCCTTGGTGTGGATCTGTTGTAATTCTGTGCTTTGGTGTCCTGTAAGCCTCTTGTAATTGATTTTCCATCTCATTCATCATATTTGGGAAATTTTCTGATATTATTTCATTGAACAGATTGTTCATACCCTTGGTTTGTATCTCTGTGCCTTCCTCAATCCCAATAACTCTTAAATTTGGTCTTTCATGATGTCCCATATTTCTTGGAGGTTTCATTCATGATTCCTAACCATCTTCTCTGTTTGTTCGACTTTGTTTTCAAGATTAAATATTTTGTCTTCATTGTCTGAGGTTCTGTCTTTCAAGTGATCTATTCTGTTAATTATGCTTTCTATTGAGTTTTTCACTTGGTTTATTGTTTCCTTCATTTCCTTGTTTCCTTCAAGGATTTCTGTTTGTTTGTTTTTCAGAACTTCTATCTCTTTATTGAAATGATTTTTTGCTTCCTGCAATTGCTCTATTAACTGATTATTCATAGCCTGAATTTGCTCTCTCGTCACATCATTCTCATCTTGGATCATTTTAATTATGAACATTCTGAACTCCCTTTCTGTCATTCCTTCTACCATGCTGTCTTTGCGTTCTTTTGATATATCATCTAGGTTTTTTTGGGACACTTTCTTCCGGTGTTTTCTCATGTTGCTCGTGTATCTTCCCCTCTAGTAGTGCGAATCAGAGGGATTGCAATTTTCCTATAAAGACTTAAAGTGTCGCTGCAGATTTCCAGTAACTCACCTGATGTTTGAGAGGTGCTTGATCAAGCAGTGACCCAAGAAAGCTGCTGTCCCACTACCTCCAGGTTGGGAATGATCAATGCTTCTGGGCCGAGCCAGCCTGGTGTTGATAGACAATCAGAGACAGCAAGATGCTAGACCCTGGGCCAGAGTGTGGACCTGGGCACTAGACCAAGTTGGGGTGGGGGCACAGAACTGTGCTCAGTGATGGAGACACTGGGCTTGAGAGCCCAGGCAGGCCTGAACTCCTCGCTGGAGGCTCAGGCGGTGGCAGGTGGTTGCTTTCTCCCAGGGACACTGTAAAATGGCGCCAAAGGGCCTAAACTCCCTGCTGGAGCTGGCGACTCCAACCGCTCCAGGCTAGATCTCTCCAGGAGCCACCGCACAGTGGCACCGGAAGACTGGAGCTCAGCTCTGAGGACTCAGGCAGCTGCAGGTGGTCACTCTTTGCCAGGAAAGCTGTAAAATGGCGAAGGGCCTAAATTCCCTGCTGGAGTTGGTGACTCCAGCTACTCCAGGCCAGATCTCTCCAGGAGCCGCCGCGCAGTGGCGCCCACTATGCTGAGTTTTAAAACTACGATTCATAAAAGTTCTATGATTATACCTCGGGTATTTGGGGATGATGTTTTAGTCAGTTTTATCTCCGGTGTGACTAAAAGACTCACCAGAATAATTGTAGAGGAGGAAAAGTTTATTTGGGGACTCACAGTTTCAAAGGTCTCAAGTGGTAGAGAGCAGACTCCATTCCTAGGGGCTCCAACTGAGGCAGAACATCATGGCACAAGAAGATGGCTGAGGGAAGCAGCTTACATGACCAGGAAGCAGAGAGAGAGAGTCCACTCACCAGATACAAATATATACCTCAAAGTCACACCCCCAATGCCCCACCTCCTCCAGCCACACCCACCTGCCTTCAGTTACCACCCAATTATCCCATCAGGGGACAAATTCATTGATTGGGTTAAGACTCTTGTAACTCAAACATTTCTTCTCTGAACTTTCATGCATTGTCTTACATGTGGGCTTTTAGGGGACACCTCACATCCAAACCCCAACAGGATATGATTCAAATTCACCTTAAAATATATTAAATACAACTGCAGTGGGAAACATGATTTTTGACTATTTCAGTGAAGATGGTTAGAAGAGACTCCTTGAGGCAATAACATTTGGATCTGGTTTTTGAGAAAATGCCAGCAATGCAAAGATCAGGGGAAGTAATACTCCATATGTGGAGATGTTAATCAAGAATGTGTTCGTCAAGTTCATAAATATAAAGGGTGTGTAGGTAGGTCATGGTGGAAAAAGTGGTAGGAATGGTCATGGAGTTTGACAGGAGTTATATCATTTAAGTTATAAGGGGAAAAATATTGATTTTTATCCTTCCAGCAATGGTGAGATTTGGAGGAGCTTTCAAGCAGAGGAGTGATATGATTTGATTCATGTGTTTACATAATTGCTCTCACCCTCTGCATAATGGATGCAGGGGGCTGACAAGAGCAGAGGAGGAAAGTGACTAAGAAGCTAGCAGGGGCTAACAAAGAGAGGATGGTGCAGTAGATGAAAGGCTCTGATAGGTAGCAGCTTCTGCATTCCAGGCATGTACTAGAGGAACAACTACATTTGTTAATGAACACAAATAGTGAGAAACAAGGAGAAAGTAAGAATAGTACAATTTGGGGGCCCTGAGCAACTGGGAGAATGGTTGTGAAAACATTGAACTGGGAATATCAGGGGAAAAGCAGGTATATAGGATTAAGGCAAGAATTCTGTTTTGTTAATTACTCTACAAATAACTCTGGGAAAACCAGGACCATGTCATAAGCATGTGATGACAGACCTTTTGTGGTTTTGTCCAGAGCTCACAGTGACATTTCTCTTCCTGTATTTGAACTTCTACTTGAATCGTTCTAAATTCTTCTGCCTATATACTCATATAGATATGTATACACTGACAGCATGTATCTACTGAGATTAGCACTTGACCAGTGTACTCTCGTGAAAAAAGAAACCCAGAAGAGGGAAAAGAAGTGTTAGAGATGAGGCTATGAGTTCCACATTGGCGTGGGATCCCTATATCAAATCCCAGACTGAATCTCAGAAATGAAGTGCAGCTGGGGATCCCCAGATGGAGTTTGGGAGCTCCACAGCAGACGACGCTTGCTATGCCTTTCTTGATGGAGGCCCAGAGCATGGAAGAGCTCAATCATCTCTAACACCTGGCAGGGGCTGGAGCAGGAAGTTAGGCTAAAAATCTGACATAAGAGCTGGGAAAGCACTCCCCACCCCACCCTACACACACATTTATCATGATGCAGATATAAATTCAACAAATTGCTTCCCATATGACACAAAAGGGCATCCATCAAGACATGAAGGGGAAGAAGGGAAGAGAGGTGAGAGGGAAAAAATAGGAAGAAATTTAAGCCTGGAGAGGCCTTTCAGTCAGAACTAGAAATGAGTGATCTCAGAGAGCAAGCAAGCACCAGCCTGATAAGGACACCCAAATCTCAGAGGAAGTAGCACCAATGGACGGTAGACCTGATGTTCCTCTCCACCCTGTCTGGGTTCTCTATCAGTGTTCAGGTAATAGAGACACAATTCCATGGTGAGGACAAAGAATTTGGAATTGCCTGAAATTTACTTCAAGCTCTCTGGGGTAATAGGTAATCAGTCCAGTTAGAGAAAAAGTTATACTATTTATATTCCTGATGAACTACAAAGTCCCTTATAGGCTATATATATATATATATATGTGTGTGTGTGTATATATATATATATATATAT
>JAJEJO010002519.1:223053-273053 GCA_020662805.1 Glaucomys volans
GTGTGTGTATATATATATATATATATATATATATATATGATTTGTACTTTTTTAATCAACAAAAAAATGTGAGCAACTTCTCTGCTCAAATTATTATGATTCAACTTTAAAACTTTTCTACTGCTCTTCTTTTAGGCTTTAGCTCAGTTTATCTGAAACATATGTTATGAAATTCAAGATTTTTTTTTTTCCTAAAAAGTTACAGTCTGCAACTATTATTTGTTTGAATCAGGATTTTCTTGATGTGTGTTATGCCCCAAATAAAATAAAGCGATAAGCTGAACCCTGAAGTGAGCATAATACTAGCACTATCACCTAGCTCCTAACTGAAGTACAAATGTTCATTCTAACAAGTGCGTGTTTTTATGAACTGAATTTTTAGTATGTACATAAATTTAAACTTAAAAAATAATTTTATTTAAAAAACATTTAAAATTTTTAAAATATATTCTATAAATTGAAATTTCATTCATAAAACATTGCTGCTAAAATATTTTTATATAATTCTTAATACAATTTTATTAAAATTATAAATTGTTTTAAAAAATCATAAATATTTTATTTAAAATATTGCTGCTAAAATATGACATATTTTTTCACTGTAAGTACAGCATTTTTATAATTATAACTCTTATATAAGCTGTATACAATATATAACTGTATGTACATATTTTTAATATATAATAGCTTAAGACTACTCATAATAAGTACTGGTATTGATTGTACTTTGTGCAAGAAACAGTACTAAGACTTTAGTGCAAGTACTAAGTTTAGTGCAAGACCTCTACAATGAGAACTGCAGAACATGGAAGTAAGAAATTAAAGAAGACTTCAGAAAATGAAAAGACCTCCCATGCTCATAGATAGGCAGAATTAATATTGTTAAAATGACCATACTGCCAAAAGCAATATACAGATGCAATGCAATCCCCATCAAAATACCAATGACATTTTTCACAGAACAATCCTAAAATTCATCTGGAAGAATATGTCTCAGAATAGCCAAAGCAATCCTAAGCCAAAAAAGCAATGCTAGACGTATCGCAATACCTGACTTCAAAGTATACTACAAAGCTATAGTAACAATAACTGCATGGTATTGACATAAAAATAGACACATAGGCCAGTGGTACAAAATAGAAGGCACAGAGACAAACTCACACATCTACAGTCATTTGATTCTTGACAAAGATGCCAAAAACATACATTGAAGAAAAGACAACCTTTTTAACAAATGGTGGTGGGAAAATTGGTCATCCTTATCTAGAAGAATGAAACTAGACACATCTCTTACTCTGCATAAAAATCAAATCAAAATGGATCAAAGACCTAGGAATTAGAACAGAAACTATATAAGTCCTAGAAGAAAATGTACAGACACAGTCAATACTTTCTCAATAGGACACTTATAGCTCAGAAAATAATGCCAAGAATTAATAAATGGGATAGCATTGAATTAAAAGGCTTCTACACAGCAAAAGAAATAGTAAGGAATGTGAAGAGTGAAACTACAAATGGGGAGAATGTCTTTGCTAGGTATAATATCTGGAATATATAAAGAACTCAAGAACACCAAAATATCAATAAATAAATGGGCAATAAACCAATTAATAAAAGGGCAAATGAATTAAACAGCTGCTTCTGTATTGTATGGAAGAAATATAAATGGTCAACAAATACATGAAAGAATGTTCAACATCATTAGCAAGTAGGGACATGCAACCAAAACGATACAGATTTCATCTCACATGAGTCAGAATGGCAGTCATCAAGAATACAAATACTCATAAATTCTAGAGAGGACGTGGAGAAAAAGAAACACTTTTACACTATTGATGGGATTTTAAATTAGTACAACCTCTATGGAATTATTATGGAGTTTCCTCAAAAAACTTGGCATGAAACTTCCATATGACCCAGGTTTACCACTCCTCAGTATTTATCCTAAAGAATTAAAGTCATCAAACTATAGTGATATATGCATACCCATTTTTACAGCTGCACAATTCACAATAGCCAAACAATGTCACCAACCTAGGTGTCCATCAATGGATGAATGGATAAAGAAAATGTGGCATATATATGCAATGGAATTTTATTCAGCCATAAAGAAAAATGAAATTACATCATCTGCAGGAAAATGGATGAAATTAGTGCCTGTGTATTAAGCGAAATAAGCCAAACTCAGAAGGTCAAGGGTTGTATGTTTTTTCTCATATGTGGAAACTAGAGAGGAAAAGGGAAAAGAAGAGGGAGCATCTTATGAAAATCAAAGGGAGATCAGTGAAGTACAAGGACCAAGGGGCGAGATCCAGGGAGGGAAGTGGAAGTGCTAGGGAATGATATTGGCCAAAGTATATTGTGTGCATATATGAATGACAACAAATCCCATCATGACATACAATTATAACACACCAATAAAAATAAATGAATAGTTTTTAAAAAGAATGAAAAAGGGTCTCACTAAGTTGCCCAGACTGGTCTTAGGGACTTGCAATCCTCCTACCTCAGCCTTCAGAGGAACTGGGATTACAGGCCTGCATCTGGCAGGAGTTAAGTTGCCCAGACTGGTCTTAGGGACTTGCAATCCTCCTCCCTCAGCCTTCAGAGGAACTGGGATTACAGGCCTGCATCTGGCAGGAGTTATGTTTTGAGGTACACAGTTCCTCCCTCATTTTTCATGGGAGTAATAATTGGTTCAACATCTTTAAGCTGTATTTTTTATGTCTATCAAATTTATAAATTCATGTATACTCTTTGACCGTTCATTCATACATCTAGAGATTTCTCCTACAGATATATTCACTTATGTATCAAGAATGATACGCATATGTACAAGGACATGCTCTCTGACACTGTTATAATAACCAAAGCAGCTTCTGCATTCCAGGCATGTACCTAAATAAAGTGACCTAAATATCCCATTGACAGGAGACTGGTTCTATAAGTTAAGGGACATGTGCAATGGAATATTCTGCAGCCTTAAAAGGGAACTAAGCAGACACGTATACACAGGTGTGGAATCACATTCTAGTGGGAAAAAAAGTCAAAAAGCAGTGTGCATCACAAGTATTAAAAAGGCAGATACACATAGACTATCTTTGGAGAAATAAAAATACAGTCAACAACTGTTAAATGAGGGAAAAATGGGTTCTGAGAGGCACTACTGTAGTGGGGCCTCCTTTTCCTGTTTAACCTCCTGCACTGTTTGAATCTTTTACCAAGTGGAAATGCTACCATGCTACTCTTCGGATTAATAGTGTTAAAAATATGAAGTATTTGGAAGAGTCACTAATTCCTGAAAGTTTCATTAGGTTGATATTGGCTTTTGAAAATGTATCTTCTCCATGTCTATAAAACTAGTTCTGCTGTGGTTTACTCCTATTGCTGTGAATGACAAGCTGTTGGAATGGAAGCAATTTATTCTTTTCACCTTCCCTATATTTAGGTTACAAATGTGAAACTCAATCTTGACATGCCTCCTACTGATCATAACTATGACAATCAGGATCCAGACTAGAACTCGATGGATCATAAGTCCCCTTGTGACAGCAATATCAGTTCCTTTTCTAGTCACTCTTTTCAGTTTTTTTGGGGGTGCAGTGGGAATCAAAACCCAAACAAGTGAAGACAGCATGCTTTGAGGCACGGAAAAGCCTTTGGAAGTTGAAATGCCAAGGATACTGATCTTCATTTCCGGACTTCTGGTGATCTCACTCAAAATTCCCCAGGGCCTGCCTGGGCCTCTGATTTCCTGCATGCAAAGTTAGAAGTTCACACCTCCTAAACTCACAAAAACACCACTGTAAGGTAATGAGCATAATTGCCAACTATAATATACTCCACTATTTCTCAACCTCAAAAACAAATGTGCCAAAACAGTGGCAGGAAACCACATGTTTTAGAAAACAAAGCTTAAAAAAAAAAAAAAAAAAAAAAACCCTCGAGGTCAAGAGTGACAGCACTGACTCCCAATCACTTTAACCTTTGCTTTCTCAGAGAATGATGTCACTAAAAGATTGTGGGCTATGGAATTTGACAAATCAAACTCAGACCACTCAACTGGGAGCCACAGTAAGCTGAGGACTCAGTGTTATCTACATTGAGTGCCGGGTGACTCCAGAAATTCCTGATCAGCATCACTCCCCACAATCAAGCCCCGCCCACTGCTCTACACAGGTGCATGGCTTTCATCACCATCTCCCCAAAGAGTCTCATGAATTTCTACCTCTGGGACAGGCCTCTCCTTTAAACTCCAGATATATGTATTCAAATTAGCATCTCACTTCACATAGCTAAGAGATACCTTACCAAACATCCAATGTCAAATCTTCCATCTCAAATCTGATGCCTTTTCACCTTTGCAATTTCAACAATGACTCAACCATCCAGCAAGCTCACAGGCAAAAATTCCCATCATTTCTGTCACTTTCCTCTTCCTCACACCCTAATCCCATGCACCACCTAAATTGCTTGCTCACGCCATGGCCCTTTCTCCATCGTGCTCCTCGAAATCCTGTCTCCCTTCCTGCCCTAATCCAACAATTTCTGTCAATCACAGGACAATTACAGTAGCCTCCTGCTCACCACTATCCCCCCTTGCCCATCCCCACCTGCTTACCACAATGCAGCCAAATTATCATATTTTTCACAGGTTGGAAACTCTTGAATGGGTTCACCATTTGTAAAATAAAGATAAAAACAAACAGAAAGTCTCCTATCTCTTGCTTCACATCTTATCTATCTTTCTTCACATGCAAACACTCCAGCCACACTGGAATCCTTCAGTCTTTTAGTTTTCCTGATCCTTCTTTTTACAGGGTTTCTGCCTTTGCTGGTCTCTCTTTGGGTGTGTATGGCCTTCCTTCCCTCTTCCTTTGATTAACTGTAGCTCATCCTGGATGTCTGACACAAATATCATTTCAACAAGGCAACATTTCCTTCCTTCTCTGAGCAGATCAAATACCCCATGAGCCTCTCTCTTAATAGAGGTACCTGTACCCTAGCATCTTCTACAGGAGAGCTTTGTAGCCATTTGGGTCATCGTTTGGTTTGCATGCATTTTGGCACTTACTTAAGCTACCATGAAAATGGACTAGGCAGATATTAACTCATCCTTGTTTCTCTTCTTCCCTGACACATGAATGCCCGTGACAATGAACTTTTGTTTCATGAATGTTCCAGTGAGCTACATTTCTTTGGGGAAAAAAAAAATGATAACCAAACTTTGATACATACTCCATAAAGTCTTAGGCAAGCAGCACAAAACTTGTAAGTGAAATATCTTTATCTTTAAAATGGAAACAAAAATAATGAATTTGGGGAAGGATTAAATAAGATTGTATCATAAAAGTTTTAGTCCTGCACTTGATAAATTGTATCTTATTAATAGACATCATTCTCCCCTCCTTGACCCCCCATCTGGTAGTTTAAGTAATGAAGGCGATCTTCTCAATAAACAAACAAGTGATTTATTAACGACCTATGGTTTGCTCAGATAATACAGTCTTTGAAAGAGCTGGGGTGACTGAAATATAAAAGACAAGGTCCTGGGCTCGTACAGAGATCAGGAGACAGTAGAGAATATAAAGTGGGAAAACAAAACAACAGCGTGAGTCCACGACAGCACAACACAGCCAGACAAGCTTCTCCACCAGTCCTCGCAGGATCTGCTGCCAAAGAAGCTTCAAGAGCAGCAAGTTTAGAGAAGAGGGAAATCATTCAAACTGGAGGCAGTGGGACTTGGCCAAGGCCTTTTATGGTAACAGGCTAGAGGTAGGTGCAGAATTGGGAGTGTGGGAAGGGGTTATCAGCCCTCCCTGCCAATGTAGATGCCACAGCATGAACAAAGGGGCTAGGACTGTTCCAAGAACAACGAGGACACCAGGTAACCCCAGGCAGGAGACTCGCAGTAGATAAGGCTGGGAGGGGAGTTCAGAATCTGGTAGATGAAGTTCTGAATGCCAAGGAATGAAGCTTTGTTCTGTGTACAAAAACAAGGAGAATGTAAACACCTACAATCTAGGTGTAGCACAACTATTTAAAATATCAAATAAAATTCAGTACAGCTGCTCCCGTTGAGTCCCTATGAGTGACCTCAAATCAGCACTTGAAAGGAAGAAGAGAGAAGGAGAAGAAGACATTCAAAAGTCCTGTGCTTCACAAAGGGTTCACAATCCATGTAAGTGTTGGCTGAACACTCTCCATGACTCCCAAAGCATGCAGGTGAAGAAATGTTGGCTCTTAATATCTTAGAGGATGTCACCTCTGTCCCAGAATCTGCCTCTGGTGCTCTAGTTACTGGGCCTCTCCAAATCACGAGTTCCTTGCAAGGCAAACACACCCAGAGATGGAGCCCAAGAGGGCATGTTCATGTGTAGGGCTACAGCCCATGAACTCTTGTGTGAATTATCCTTATGTATTTTGATTCAAGGGATAATTATGAGTGGCTTATTCTGCCATTTCTACTACCTCCACTACTCCCCTTCCTCATTTCTTCTCCTTTCTTAACAAACCTGATATGAAACAAAAAATAATACGTCTTGCTACAAAGTCAAGGGGAGAGGTTTAATAGAAAATTATACATATATGATGTGTATGTATATGATATATACATACATACACATATTATTAAGTTGAGTCTAAATTTTAAGGTGATTTTTTGTTGCTTTTGCTCATGGATTAGTAATAACTAGGGGTATTCAGATTCTTAGTAGCATGTGATCAGTTTAACAGAAACATACTCAAGTTGCTGTAAGCTGACAGTGTTGGGAAGGTACGGAACCCGCTTGGGCAAGGGAGAGAGTAGGACCCATGAGCTGTTTGGAGAAGTTGCCATTTGTACTGTACTTTGAAGGGTGAGTGGTCGTTTGTACTAGGGAGAAGGAAGAGAAAGTCACTGTAACAGAGGAAAGAACCCAGAGTGTCACCTGACAATTCAGGTAGTGGTGAAAAGTTTTGAAGAGTGGAATGGAACATATAAACTGGAAGTTGTAGGAGATTGAGCTAGAGAGAGAAATTCTCTCCTTTATATTCCCCACCAGGACTGAAGCAGAGAAAGAAAAGGTCAGGACCGGGACAAGTTTAGGAGTAAATACGTCAGGGAAAGTGCATGGGTTTGGTGGGTCCAAAAGACAGGAATTCAAATACCAGTTGTGCCACAGTCTAACTTTGTCATATTAGGAAACTTTATTTAAGCCCCTCTGAACCTCAGTTTCATCTTCTAAAAGAATTAATGCCTGACTCAAAAACCTACCATAGGACCAAATGCAAAAATACATGTAAGAGTCTGGCACCACAGCTGAAATTTTTAAGTTTTGGCCATTGTTCGATTCAAGTTATCATCCCAGATCTCTTCATACCCATATGTTATCTCCCTCAAGTAGAAGCAATATCAAAAGATTTTTATTTTCTGTTTTTAACTGCTAGGTTGAGTACCAGGTTTCCTCCCACTTTTTGCTCAGCCCACATCCTCCCTAACTCCTACTTGAACCAAGTATTTAAACTTCCACTCCAGCAGATGGGAAAAAGACCCGTGTGAGGCTCCCTGGGAGCCTGGCTATTGTTTGAAGGAACTGGAAGCAGGGAGCTCAGAGTGTCCATCCTCCCTCCTCACAGCACATGCTGCTTCCTGTCAATCATCCTGGAACACGGAGTGCTGGGCTGGACAATTTTGTCCACAGGATGTTTGTTTGAAGGTACTGCCTTGCCAATTCTCAAAGCTCAAGACTTCCGCTGACAATCCAAACACCAAAATGAGAAAGGGGGAAAACCCTTGGGCAGATCTTTTAATGCCTAATAAGGTCTACTTATATTCAAAAATAGCAACAGGTTATCTGAGCTCTCCAGGGGCTGGAGAGGTTAGGAAGATGATCTTTAAAATCCTGAGCCATAGGGAAGTTGAAATACAGATTTCCAGGAGTGGTTGCTGAAAGCATGTCCTTAAAACACCTTTAGCATATTCCTATGTTGGCTTCAATAAATGATCAACCCCTGTTTTTATAGGCACACCCAAACCGGACTGCTCAGAGGGTAAATGCCCTCCTACTGAGCCACAAAGCAAAAGAATTTGCAAGACACATAGTGGTAGAAATTCAAGGTGCTAACCAAAGCTATAGAATCCAACAGCATGACTTCAGTGGGTAAATTTATGCAATCTATTCAGGATTTGTATTTGATCTGAGAAATTTTTGAAACTCTCACTGATGACGAAATCTAAAGCAAGAAATTTTGAAAAATGACTTTCACAATAGACTCTTCCAGGAGTAGGTAAAAAGGTTTTTCTGCATGTATGTAAAGATCCCTCAATTGTCTTTAGGAGTCATTCAGTAGTTTACCTGGGAGACTGACATGTCTTACACCTCTGTGCAATTACTATACTATAGTTATCAGTTCCTACTTATAATCTCTATTGTCTCTGGGTAACTGACCTAATCTCTTTGAGGTTATTTTTTGCCTATGAAATGGATCATTATCTGAATTCTGTTGGAACTTAGCAAAATGAGATCAAATGTGAAATGTGCCTGGCATGTGACACACACCCAATAAATGGTATTTTAGAAAATAGAACACCAAGCCAGCCACAGAAGCTCACGCGTGTAATCCCAGGGGCTTGGGAGACTGACAGGAGGATCTCCATCCAAGGCCAGTCTCAGCAATTTAGCAAGGCCCCCTAAGTAGCTCAGTGAGACCCTGTCTCTAAATAAAATATAAAAAGGGCTGGAGATGTGGTTCAGTGGTTAAGAACCCTTGGGTTCCATCCCCAGTACCAAAAAAGAAAAGAAAAGAAAGTCAAACACCAGGGGAATTTGGGGAGGCATTCCTAGGTCTGGCTTTAAAGTGGTTCCAACTGCCACTTTCCTCCCTTTCAACCAACTATTAGGGACAAGCTAGCGATAATCCTGGTAGATGGAAGCAAGTCACAGAGGTGTCAGTATTAGCAGTTTTGTGATAAGACAGATAAAGTGGTCTAAAATGCATTAAGGAAAGCATCCTAATTTTAAGAATTGTCAAATGGGTTACAAGTTCAAAAACAGAATCAAGAACAAAAAGCAGCATACCCAGTTTATCTCTGGAACATAAACACACACCTAGAGAAGCAGGCTACCAAGAAAACAGGACTTTCACTGTCCTTGAGAAGACCAGCCGGCACTGGAGATACCCAGGGTAGGTCCTGAGTTACACTGCATGTGAGATAAAGATACCCCAAGTTATATAACACTTGTTCCAATTCTCAAAAGATTACATAGAGTACTCAGCTGCTCTAAAAGTGAATTCACTCCCAGGTTATTACAAGGACATGTATATTTTCAGAATTTTCAAAAATGAATGTCTGTATACAGAATGTGGGGAAACTTATTAAACCAGGCCAGCAGTGCACACTCATGCATTGCTGGTAGAGTTGCAAATTGGTACAGCCACTCTGGAAAATAGTATGGAGATTCCTCAGAAAATTTGGAATGGACCCACCATTTGATCCAGCTATCCTACTCCTCAGTTTATACCCAAACGATTTAAAATCAGCATACTACAGTAACCCAGCCACATCAATGTTTATAGCTGCTCAATTCACAATAAATAGATTGTGGAACCAACCTAGATGCCCTTCAACAGATGAATGGATAAAGAAACTGTGGTATATACACAATGGGATAATACTCAGCCATAAAGAAGAATAATAGTTTGGCATTTTGCAGGTAAATGGATGGAGTTGAAGAATATCATAATAAGTCAGATAAACTCAATCCCAAAACACCAAAGACTGAATGTTTTCTCTGGTAAGTGGATGATGATACATGATGGGGCGAGGGGTGGGGTGGCAGGAAGGAGTAAGGCAAGAATGGAGGAACTTTGGATTGTGTAGCAGGAAATGGGGCAGGAGGAGGTGGGGAAGGAAAGATAGTGGACTGAGGCAAACATCATTACCGCATGAACATGTATGATTACATGAATGGTGTGAATCTACATCATGCACAACCATAGAAATGAAAAGTTGTACCCCATTTGTATGCAATGAATCAAAATGCAGGCTGTAAAAATAAAAAATAAAAAAAGTTTTAAAAAAACTAGGCCAGCAAAGGTTCAGAATTAATAGACTACATACAAGGGAAAATTTTTATTTCATTTTAATAATTAAAACAATACCAACTAGAGCTAATCTTATTATTTAATATGTATCAAATTGTCAAAGATTAACTACCAACTACCAGAGTACTGAAGATTATAAGGGTAAAATTCATACTCAGCATTTAGAGGTAATAATAATAAGTATTGTAGGCTTTCTAAATCCATTTGAAAATATGTAGCAAGATTATTAAAAATATGATTTTTGCCTAGTAATAGCAGTTATGGAATATCTGTCCTAATGAAATAAACAGAAATGTGGCCAAAGAGCCATACAGAGTTATTCATCACATTGTTGTTCATTTCCATTAAAAATGGAGATATGTGCTAGTGGGGTGGCATATGCCCATAATCCCAGCAGCTTGGGAGGCTAAGGCAGGAGGATCACAAATTGGAGGTCAGCCTCAGCAAATTAGCAAGGCCCTAGGCAACTTAATGAGACCCTGTCTCAAAATTAAAAATGAAAAAGGGCTGGGGATGTAGCTCAGTAGTTAAGCTCTCCTGGGTTCAATCCTTGGTACCAAAAAAAAAAAACAAAACAAAAAAACGAAAAAGAAGGAGACATGCACATGCTGAATTTCTTATAGTAAGGAAACAGTTAAGTATATTGTGATATTACCATAAATTAGAGAGCCATTAGGAATTATGTTTTCAGAGAATATGTCATGGCATGGAAAAATAATAATGACAAGGTAACTTGGGAAATCAAGAGAGTTCTTACACTGTCTTTAGTGTACTCTTCTGTGCATTCCAAATTTTCTTCAGTGAGCATAGATTTCTTTTGTATTTAGATAGAAAAAAGCAGTAAACATTTATACCAATTATAAAAAAGTCCTCAACATTCACAGACAAGCTTTTAAAACAACCTGTAGGAATCATTATCAGTGTTTTTGAAGCTCAAAGAATCACACTGCCCTCAACAATGAAGAGGGCCAAGTTCCAAGCCAAAAAGGTTCTGAAATGAAGGGAAAAAAAAAAATAGCTGCTTTTCACTCCCCTTTGGGTCCATGTTGCTTTATCTGAACATACAGCAAAGTGTCCTAAAAGCCACATGGGAGATGTATTCCTTCCCAGCTGCAAAGGAAACATTTGTGGAACAGAAAAGCACTAGAAATCACAATACATTCTTAGTCATAGTAGAATGGAAAGCACATGAAATATTCAAAACGTGGTGTTGAGATTTCATTTTAAAATATTTTAATTGCCAGAACAGAGCTGTTCCATTCTCTTTCTGAGCGCAGGAGATGAACAGCAATAGGGAAGGAAATGGAGGGAAAAGAACAACAGCCATTCCATGTGAAAACGATCGTTAGCAAACAGCAAAGTGATATTAAGGTGTTTTTTTTTTTCTGTTTTGCTAAAGCAAGTTTCATTTCTTATATAAGTTTTGGTGCTGAAAATGTGGCACGTTTTGTACTGTGTGTTCTCTTGGAAAAGCCAAACAGAAACCAGTCATGGTGGTTTCGAGAAAGAGCGAGGCCTCCCCTCTCTCATGTTTCAGCTACGCAGTCTCCACTTGGGCTGGGGACCGTATCATATATCATAAATCACTCTCTGATAGATATTTGGCAGGCAGTCAGCACCCCGGGCTATGCAACAACGTACAGTATGGAAAATTTTTAAGGTGGAATCTTGATTTTGTAACTTAAGGACTTAATAGCATCTCAAAACATTTTACTACTTCCTGGTACACACACACAAAAAGCCAAGAAAGCAGAATTCTCCATATGGTTTTCGGTTTTATAGGATATATACACAATAAGCCATACAACTGTAAACCTGGAGGCATTCTCTTGCTGTTGTTAGTTCAACTCCAGTGAAAACGAAAAAAGAAAATGAGTGAGTTAGTTCCCAACCTAGCCCCTGAGAGAGTCAAGTCACCAGGAACTTCCAGATTTGGCTTTTTTAACTATCCATCCATGCACAGTTAACTGTTGAACACCTTAGAAACTGGGGATGGCAGCAGGACTGGGGGCTGGGGGACAGATTTTATTGTAAGATAATAACATGCTGTCAAAGGCACTGTCAGGGATTTCAACAGGAAGGCTTATAAGTTGACGAGAGTCATAGAAACCCCAGTAGAGTCTTTCTCCTGATTCCGGGCCCAAATCCGAGTTTTTGAGGGCCTCTGAGCACTCCCACCTTCTCAGATGTTGCAAACCATTTCAGACTCACATGTTCTTCTTCAGGAGCCTCTTTCAACAAATCATGCTTTCTTTCTTTCTTTTTTTTTTTTTTAATTGCAAACTGCATTTAACCCCTAAGTCATATCATCTCAGCAGACGCTAGGGGCTGTTGGAACACCACTGCTCCCAGCAAAACTGCTGCTGCAAAGTCAGGGAGCCCTTCTGTGCAGGGAGGGGTTAACTCCATGGTATTTGGACGTGCCCGAATGTTCTCAGTGTTCTCGGGCTGAGCAATTTCTTAGAAGGGCTAAATAGAAACGAGGGAAATGTGGAGTGTGTGGTATGGCATTGTGCTCTCTGCGAAAGACAATGCGTGGAAAACAAAAGGAAGAAACTGAATAAATCCTTTTTGAAGTTCAAAGTAAATGCTGCTTTTGGTTGTTGTTGTTTTGGTTGTTCACAAATTAACCATAGTTTGGGCAAGCTAAATATAAAACTTGCAAATGTAGTTTATTTGGAGTATTTCTGTCCAATCCAAATCAATTTGAGGAAGCAAATTAAAGACAAATTTAGATGAAATGGTTGAGGGGGGAGTGATTTTAAGTGGTCATATACATATGCTAATTCAGAGATAGTTTAAACATGTCATTCCCTCCCTCCCCTCACCCACCCCAATTGTCACTGATTGATTTGTTTTTGAGATTCCACTGCTTCACATCAACGAAAGTCTCAGAATTGGTTCTGATGACCCTCATGGGTTCCTGGGACCCTCATTTACTTGAGCCTCCATCTGTAGCTGGCCATCAAGCACAAGACTTGACTTCCTAACCTGTTTCTCCAGGAAGCACTGCAGCTTAGTCCTGCCCAGGTCCGACCCACCTAACCACCCTTCAGCCATCCATTCCTGCACCCCTTCAGTCAGAGGTTCTCAGTCTTGTCTGCATATGAGAATCCTCTGGGAAGCTTTTTTTAAAAGTTCAAGCTATACCCCAAACCAATTCTATAGGCCTATCTATGTGGAGCAGAGGTGTCACTCTTTTTCTATCTCCCGTGGCAATTCCCTCTGCTGCCAGGTTGAGGCCACCATCCCAAATATTGCTCTTGACTCCATCTTGCCCTCCTCCAATCAGTGATCCTGTTCACGCCAGGAGTGAGGTTTCTAAAGTAACACAGACGGCCATGCTTGTTTAACTCTCCCCAAGGATCCTTACAGGCCTCCTGGAACATGTTCAAATGCCTTCCCAAGATTATGAAGGCCTCCTGGCCTCTGTTCCCTCTCTCACCTCACTTCCTGCCTATCTTTAAGTCCACCCTCACCAATCCTGTCACAACAAACTTCCTGAACACCAGGCCCGCCCTCCTCTGAGTTCAGGGACCTTTCTTTGGCCTGAGCCCTGAAGCTCATCTACTTAAAACCTTAGACAAGTTTTATTCTTACTCTGTGGGACTTAAGTGACAGCTTCAGGGCAAAACTTCTGTACCAATTCTCCCAGCCAGCCCTTTGGCTGGGTACTATGGAGAATGTGAAGATAAAAGACATATAGGGTCATGGAACCTGTGCTTTTGCTTCTGCTCTGGACTCAAGGTAGACCAAGACGGCCAGGCCAATGTATCCCAACCCATCTAACCAGGGAGAAAAGCTCTTTCTAACACATACTGCCGTCTTGATTCTGTGTCCTGGTTCTCTGGAAATTGAAGGTCAATTGCTTTGTGATCATTGTTGCTTTGAGTTTTTTGGTGTGTGCTTGTCAGATTTTAATGTTAATAGGAATTTGAGGAATTCCCTTTCTTTCCTTCTTTTCCATTGACATATAAGGTTCACAGCTTCAGAGAGAATCTGGGCAGTTTGTGGGAGTGATCAGTCCTGGCTGGAGGTGAGCAGCCCACAGATTTCTCACATTCCTCTTTCTGGTTATCAGCCATCATTTTTTAACAGGTTCATGTAACATGCCAACCTGAATGCTCAGAGCTCTGAAACTGCAATTCTTTGCTCTGGGAATGTTACTAAAACAACAAAATTAAGTTTTAACCAACTACCAAGTTTTATCAAGCATTGTGATGCTAATAATAGTATGGACTATAACGATACTAATCAATTGTATCTGGCACTTAACATTTTACAGATGGCCTTACAAATATTATTTAATTTCATCATCATTAACAATCCTGAGTAGTAGTAGGTTGGACAAGTATTTCTCATTGTTGCTTGAATAAACAACCTGTGGTCTGCCCAAGTTCAAACAGTTATTAAGGAGAAGACATGGAATTCAAACTTCTAGTCCTGGCTTTGGTTCTTTTTCACTATATCAGTTTTGGGTACATTTTTCTCTTTTTTGAGAATTATTGTTCTATCTAAAGCTCTCACTGATATTATTTCTAATCTCTAGAGTTAAATAGAAAAGAAAAGCTTCTCTTGTTTTGCTTTCAAATAGAATTTTTTTAAATTTTTACAGACTTTATTTTGATTCATTGTACACAAATGGGTACAATTTTCATTTCTATGGTTATGCATGATATAGATTCATACCATTCATGTAATCATACATGTATATAGGGTTATGATGAACAGGCAACCATCTTGCTTGAATGGCCTCTTTTCTTCGGGACAAACATTGCCATTTTCTTCAAGCAGGAAAGTCCGAAAAGGTGAAGAGATTGAGATGTAGAGAGCAGATCCCAAAAGACTGTCCTTCCAGGAGGACCCTGCAAGAACCCACACTGACTTCCTGGGCAGCAAACTCAGTCAGGGGGATCTAAACAAAGGGTCCTGCTTAAATAAGGGTGTGCATGTGAATATTTATCATTATGTCCTAGAGGTATATTCCAACTTATTAAAAAGAACTGCCTTTTAATTAAGCCTAGGGATGCTAATGACTTGCCAACCTCACCTCAGCCCTCCTCTTCCAACCTTGGGCAAAGGTAATAAATTATTGTTCTTTTTTCTGTTTTTTAATTCTCATCATTAAATAATTGATGACCAAATGTATTTTGGCTAATTTTAAAAAATGTTTTTATAGGAATTTTTAAATTTAAAGAACAAAAACAAAAAACCTATCTTGCCATGTCACATCATTTGGTATAATAGGCAGTTTTATCCACAGGAACATATTCATTGTAATTACTTCAGTTTCACAACTGCTAAGAATACCATATTCATGTAGGAAAGAATTAGCTGGGTTTCCTCTGAAAACCATAGGAGAGTAAACAGGCAAGTGACAGAAGGTTGCAGGTAGATGAAAGGTGAGCAGCACCAAACTTCTGCATTATGCCACCATTGAGAGAATTCCTCAAGGACTGGCACTAAGGTTTTCTGTACCTAGCAAGGACATGTAGTAAAAGCACAAAGTCCTGGGTGACAACCTGACTGCTTTTCACTGGATTTGATCTAAGTTAAGTCATAAACTTTTTCTGAACTCAGTTTCCTCATCCAGAACATCATCTTTGCAGACACATTGTGAAAACTGAGCAAAGCAATGAGCATAAGAAAACTGGCACAGAGAAAGCAATAAAGACCAACTCCTGCCTCATCAGCCAGTTCGGCATCCCCACAAGGTGGGCATGCAGTTATCAATTGGTTGAATTGCTCTGGTTACGTAATGCTTTGAACATTTCTCTCTCTCAGTTTCTAGGGAGAAAAAATTATTTCAAAAATTAAAACCAGATGATACTAAATGCAATCAAAGAATGTAGGATGGAGAATTGAGGGCACGAGTAGCTGAGAGTGTAGATTTGCCCAAGTTCAAACTCATTTTAAGGTTCTAGTTGCAGGGAATGTGTCATTATAATCTTGGGGCTTTTTTTTTTCCCTTATAAAAAGGAAGTTTTAAAGCATAAAGTAAAATGAATGATGTCAGCTGACCTCATGATCCAGAGGTCTTAGTAGCCTGCCTGGATCCTCCTTTCACACAGATCTATCATATGATTAGCACGAACTATTTGAAACAAAATGCTTTGCATTATTTTTGCCACGGCATGTTTAAAATAGTGAAAATTTGGAAATAACATAAATTTCTAATAACAGGAATATGACTGTATGGACTGTAATGTCTCACCCTGTGGAATACTGTGAGGCCATAATGAGGTCACTCTGGGAAATGTTTGCAAGGTAAGTGGAGAAAGCAGATTACAAACACACAGACATATGTAGAATGGACACTTAAAAATATATTTACAGGTGAATTTACATGAAATGGTTGGCAGGTAGCATAGCATGATTTTCTGTGGATTGCGGGTTTAGGGTAAATCAAGTCACTTTTCTTTATATTTCTTTGCATTTTCTACTTTATCGATAATATTCATTACTACCATGACTGACTTAAAAGAAGAGGGATGAGGTACCCAATTATTTTCTAAGTAACTCACTGTATGTCTACAGCTTGTAACTCCTGATGGCCACTGCTTTGAAACAAGGCAGCCTAAAATGAATAATCAAAAGAATTCTATTTTGATCAGCAGCATTTCATTCTCTCTTCTAAATGTGCATTTAGAATTTCATTACATAAAATAAAAATCTATTAGGTATTAAAAGAGGAAAAATAAATAGTTGCTGCCAAATACACACCAAAATAAATATTTGAGATTTAATTATAGTTATTTACAATGAACTTGCCTTTTTAATTTTTTTTTTTCAAAATGGTCATAGTCTCTAAAAGTCTACATAAAAGGGAAGGGGAAGAATTACAGGAAGATGACAATAATCAGCTGTAGATGGATGTTGAATAAAGACAGACATGTTTAATCATTTTCATAATTCTTGTATTCAGAAATTGTTAATGAGACACAATTGAGTGTATCTGCTCTCTGTTGGGATCTCTCTCAGGTCTTTTAGGATGAGTTGAGAGAATAGAACCCAGTTGGTTCAAGGAGTTGATGGAGACAATATTCGGCTCTGGACTCAGGGAAAGGGAAATGAGCATTTGCTATACCTGCTCATATTGAACCAGGAAATAATTTAAGTTCCAGGATGTTCATCTAAGAGGATCTGATGACACTCCCAACTCCCTGTGTGCATACACACACACACACACACACACACACACACACACACATACTGAAGAGAGTACAAGAAGACTAAACCTTTCAGGAAGGGCCAGATTCAGAGCCTCTGGGTTTGCACAGCAGGGAACTGAGTGAGTCACCATAGAGACTGATACTCAAACACAGCCAAAGGTGCCCACTGAGAAAGCCAGAGGGAAGGCCAGCAACTTGGGTGGGAGTCTCAACTTCACAACCCGAGGGTAATCTGGAGCACGCCTGCAGAGTGTTGGGCCACATGTCTGTGCCAGTCTACAAACTCTGTGACTGGACCATGACAAGTACAGAAAGTGAGAGTCAGTATTTACAGACAATTTGACCTTGCTGCAAGGTCATAGTCAGGCAATACGTCTTTTTGAACAGGGTATAGACTAGTTAGGTTGTTAAATTTCATGATGAATCACATGTGGTATGTCATGCAACAACATTTGGCATTTTAATGTTACTTAACAAAACCCCAAACACATATAAAATTTTCTGAAAACAAAAGCATGTGTTTATTTTTAGTTTGTTATCTTTAACCCCTTTAATTTTTAATTGAGCCTTATTTTAATTCATGGTTCAACATTATTAACTAAATTAAGGAAATAAAATTTATATTCTTGGAGGAGGGGCTGGAAAGGGAAGGCACTGAAGAAGGAAACTGATCAAATTATGTTATGCTGCATGTACGTGTACATCTAAGGCATAATGCCTCCAGCTATTATGTATAATTATAATGTACCAATAGAGAAAATTATATATTTTATTTCTAATATACTAAAGTTAAAATAATCTTCACTGAAATTTTTGGAGGGAGGGGATCAGGAGAAGACCCACCTTTTTCGAAAACAGCAGGAGTAGTAAACCAAATGGCAATGAAAGGGATACCCAGAAAATGACGGCTAAAGGGATTACTAATAATTCTGCTCCAAAAAAAATCCCTGTAAAGGGTTCTTTTTTAGTGTGTGTGTGTGTGGAATAATTGGTGAAGAAATGCTGAGATTGTAGCATGCTATTTTCAGGTGATATACCAGCTATTGCATCACTGAAACCAGCAGACTTCAGCAGCATTTACATAGAAAACATACAAACTTTCAAAACCAAGGAACCATGTTTGGGCCCACCAAAATGTAATTATAGTCACTTTAAAAATAAAATATCTCTGATCTAGAGTTAGCCCAGACAATGTAATCATATGGTCCATGTAACATTCAAGGAGAGTACTCTCCTATTGTAGATGTTCCCCAAGCATAGTAAAAGGTAGATTGATCCGCTCAGCTCAATCCAAAAAGCTACCTCCCAAAACTCTTACATCAAAATGTGATAAGGACTTCATATAAGTGTGCAGAGAAAGATTTGGAAGAAAGTACCCCAATTAGAGATCAATCTCACTCATGCACATAGATGAAAAAAATTCACATATACAAAACTCTAATCCAGCCTTGTGTGGAAACAACCACAACCCAATAGAATTCTTTCAGAAGTGTGAGGACCATTCAATCTCAGGAAATCCATTACAATGATTCCACAAAACTGACAGATTAAAAGAGAAACAAAATTAATAAAATTAATGGCAAAAATTATTGAATTTAGGCCAAAAAGAACTTTTCAAAGTGTCAAGAAGATACAGAAATAAAGCTGTAACAGGTTGGAAGATCATTGGCAATATATAGAAAGGACAAAAGATAAGGATACATGTAAAAAGATGTTAGAAGTCAATGAGAAACAGATCAAAAAAGATAGAAAAGAAGAAATACAAGAATATATACAAAGTATATATAAAAATAGCCTCCATTTCACTATTAACTTGTGAATTACCTTCTCACTCATTACATTAACCAAAGGTTAAATTCTGTGAGGATGTGTAGAAAGGGCATTTCATGCTTTGTTAAAGCAAGTGGGATTTACAAAACCTAAACTTTACCTTTGGAAAATAATTTAGCAATTTTTATCTAACTATATGAAATCAATATTTGATTGACCATTTCATTTTTAGAAATAAACTCAAAAAATATTCTTCTATAATTACATAAAATCTAAAACAACTGCCAATCAGTTGAAGTATCCTTTAGAGAATTAATGGTTTATCTATTTTATGAAATAATATATATGCAACAAATTACAAATAATAAAATAGGCTCTTATTTCCAACCCTTAAAAGAGAGTCAAGATATTTTATGCTAATAATTTTTAAAAATTGCAGAACACAATACAGTATGATTATTTTGTGATTAAAAAAAAAAGTCCCAAACAGTTATGTAAATACATGGAGAAAGATCTAGAAAGTTGCACTCCAAATTCTCATCCAAGGAAAGAGAAGTTGAACATGGAGGGTGAAGGAAACTGCTGCTTTTCTTGTATTGTGCTGGTTTAAATTTTTTACAGGAAGAATTTATTTGTGGAGTTTTTGTAAAACTTAGTTTTCATCAGCTATTTCACTGCTGTGAATAAAGGATCTGACCAGAACAATTGTGCAGGAGAAAAGGATTATTTGAGGACTCAGAGATCTTAGTCCATAGACAGCAGGCTCCATTCTTTAGGGCTGAAGGTGAGGCAGAACATCTTGGAGGGAAGCAGCAAAGGGAAGTGACTCACCTCATGATCAGGAAGCAGAGAAAGACCCCAGTTGCCAGATGCAAATATATACCCAAAGCCAAGCCCCAATTCCCACCTCCTCCACCCACACCCCACCACTTCAGTTACCACTCAGTTAATCCTACCAGGGGATTAAATCACTGATTGGGTTAAGACTCTTACACCCAATCACTTCTCCTCTGAACCTTCTTGCATTGCACAAGTGAGTTTTCGGGGGACACCTCATGTCCAAATTATAACAAACTTAACGTTCTTAAATCCTCAGGGGAGTATTGGGATCCCCATCAATTAAGTATAAGCAACAAAAGAAAAGAAAAGCAACACATACAGAGCCCCATCTTGACCCTGTCTCTTATCTCATTGGCAGAGTTAGGGTATTGGAATGCACTAATTGATTGATAGAAAACAATTATTTCATTCTTATCTCTTATTCCCCAATTTTGACACAAATCTTATTTGCAGAGTTCTTTGAAATTTGCTTTATAAAATAACAACACTTTGTGCCTCTCAAATACTTTTTTTTTTTTTTTTTTTTTTTGTGGTCTGGGGATTGAACCCAGGGGCCTTGTACATGCAAGGCAAGCACTCTACCAACTGAGCTATATCCCCAGTTCCCCTCTCAAATACTTTTACAAAGCACATTCATATTCATTATTGTCTTGAGCAGGAAAACCATTCCCCTCCCCCCATTTTCTAGGTTATGGGTATAATTCAATGAAGTGTCTAAAATCACAGGGAAAACCAACTCAGTGGTACATGCCTATAACTTCAGAGACTTGGAAGGTTGAAGCAGGAGGTTTCCAAGTTCAAACCAGCCTCATCAATTTAGTAAGGCCCTAAGCAACTTAGTAAGATCCGATCTCAAAATAAAAATATTTAAAAAGGCACTGGAGGTATATGTCAGTGATAAAATGCTCCCAGGTTTAATCCCCAGTACTAACAATAGTAATAATACTAATAATACTAATACTACTACTAATAATAATAATAAAATCAAAGAGCAAGGGTAGTCTTAAATCCATGCCTCTTGGCTCTACTTTTGCTATCTATAATACAATACCAGAGTGAAGCTTCTTGAAATTAAATACCATAGTCAATAGACTATTTATACTACAGTGAGTCAAACTTAGATCCAACAGAAGAAATGGAGTTATTCATGAACATGATCTCCATTCGACATTTCTAGATGTAATATTGCCCCAAAGTGCAAAACTAACAATAGAGTGCCTATTCATATCTTTCATCCGTTTTCTATTGGTTCGTTTGTCTTTTTCTTAATGATTTGTAACATCTCTTTACAATTTTTGGATCTTAATCCTTTGTCCTCTCTATATATTGCAAATATTTTTTCAATTGCCTTCATGTTTCTAATTTACTAATGTTAGCCTTTTCTGCATTGCTATAATAAAATACTTGAGGTTCATTTTTTTATAAAGAAAAGAAATTTATTTAGCTGACAATTTTGAAGAGGAGTATGATGTTGGTGTGTGATTGGCTCTAGCGATAGCTTCGTGGTTGTTAGTATCACAGTGATAGGAAAGCATGTAGAAGAGATCACTTGATGCAACAGGAAGTCAGAGTGAGCCAAGACAGCTGAATTCACTTTAAAGAAACCATTTTCCTGGGAGATCTACATTAATCCCTTCCAAGAGCAGTACCACATGATCTAATTATCTTCCACTAGGACCCACCTCTTGATGGTTCTATCACCTCAATACCACCAACATTGGGAACCAAACTTTCAACACCTGAAACACATATCTACACCATAGCAATTAGTGACACTATTTCTCCCCAGGAGTTTAGTTGTCATTATTGTCATTCTCTTCTTTATGTTTTCTATAAAGTGCTTTTCAGAACACTTTTCAACGAACTCTTACCGAGACAAGAACTGAAACAGCTTGTCCAATATCACAGGGTTATTTAAAAGCAAAGTCAAGGGTTGTGTTGTGCTCAGTGGTAGATGCTTGCCCAGCATTGTGAGGCACTAGGTTCGATTCTCAGCACTGCATATAAATAAATGGATAAAATAAAGGTCTATCAACATCTGAAAAAAAATTTAAAAAGGAGCAAAGTCAGACAAAAAACCTGGCTCTCCTAAACCCTAATCCACTGATCCCCTCCACTGCATTCCCACCTTTTCATCACATTCCTACTTAGTTCACCCTTACTTCTTGTACTGAGGCATTGTGGGTGCAGAACACGTGGTCAGAGGGAACAGGTTTCTTAGCACTTCCTCTCCACTTCGTTCAAAGCAAGAGAGACTGTGATCCTCTTAGCTCCATGGCACAGACACAGAACCAAGATTAAAGCAGCCTGGGCTCGAAAAAGATCTGGAGAAATTTGATGCCAGCAGATTTATTTTGTAGGTTCAGGGAAGAGCCTATGGAAGCAAAGTGGATCCTTCCATGATCACTCAGGAAATGTCACAAGTCATCCCAAAATGTGGTTCTCCTCCCATTTCCCAGTCCTGTCTCACAGATCAAATTTCACCAAGCATGGGAAATTCCAGAAAGAACTAAGAGATGAGGAGATGCTCTCTTGAAAATCGGGAAGAAAGGAAAAATCTAAGTTGGAGAAAGAATTCTAGAAGACTAAAACAGCAGAGCCGGGGAGATAGAATTGCCATTTTAAAATCTAGAAACCTTATACCACTGGAGTTTAGTTCTCTTATCTGGGTTTGACTCTGGCACCTAACTCTTCTTTTTTTTTTTCTGCCTATTTTTTTTTAACTTCTTCCTTACCTTTTTTGAATTAAATATGTTATTATTCCTTTTCTCCCTTTATTTTCTTAAAGCATTCTTTTACTCTTTCTAAAGTGGTTGTCTTACAGATTCCACCATGTGCTCTATCTAGATGGTAGATTTTTAAAGCTCCTTGTTCTGGAATGTGTTCATGATACTCTTTTGACCCTGGGAAACCCAATGTGAAAGTTTGTGCTGCTCCATGCCTTTCATGGCAACTTCAGTGAATTACATATTTATTTCAAAATTAAAAACTAAAAAAAAAAGAAGTTTTCCAAATACTATCAAGGAATCATCACCTGTGAGAATTTCCATGGTTTTGGTCAAAATATACCCTTTATAACGTTATGTGATGACGTCTTGAGGAATTCATCCAGATGACTTTCACTTTACATTTAAGGGACTCTCCATCTGCAACTCAGGGAGAGGCAAAAAAATTTTTTTTTTTTTTAATAAACAAGTGAAAGTATGCCAAGGGCCTAAGAAGGCTATGAGTCCTTTAAAAATATTATTTTTAAGAAAAATAGATGGTGTTGGTCCATTGATTTCACAGATCAGTTTTTTATGAGCATGCAAGCTCAATTGGAATAATTTCCTTTAGCCCATTAGAGAAAAGTTATAGAGAAGCCAGTGTAATCTTCTGAATTTATGGCATCATCTGAGAAGGGAGATTCTGTGACTGAAAAGTTATGGTAGTTTGAAGCTAAAGGGAGTGGAGGCGAACGGTACGATCCTGCTTTCCTTTGTGAATCAATTCCAGATGTTGTCATTAGATTCTTTGAGTGTTGGAGGAATGAAATATCAGTGCTAGAGAGACTGTAGAAATGATCTAGTTAAAATTTCTCCTTTACAGAGGAGGAAACTGAGACCTAGAACAACTGATTGCTACATAAGTCATACAGTTGGGCCCAGAACCCAAAACTCCTTTTATCTAACCCAATAATATTCCAGTTATTGGGTTCTCATAGACAGGAGTAATTAGGAAACTCCTTATTTCTCCACTACTGATACATAATGTTGATACTTCTTTGTGAAATTTCAGATCCTAACATAGATTTGCTACTCAAAATTCTCATAAAAATGAAAATATTACTTGAAACATTGTATCCTTCTCTATATTTCAAATTAAATTATTTTGCCTCATCTCTTCATGAGTATGTACATGATACATTGATTTGATGTTTGTTTATTTGGGGACATTGGACTGTCTCTTCAATTGAATCACTTAGAATGGCTGCTTTACAGATGGTCACCCCATTGCTTTTCTCCTGAAAGAACTAGAGTCCAGCCAAAATTTCCTTATAAGTCTTGAACAATACAGTTTGCATTTCATGACAGCAGGACTAGAGTCCTGCCCTCCAGCAAATGGATGAGGATGGACTACAGATTGTGAAGGAGAAAAACAGGGAGGCAGAATCTCAATGTCCAGAATCCTAATTCATTTCAACTGAGTTATGAGTTGCCACCTGAACTTAACATAGAAATTCAAAAATGTAGATCAGATCTGAAAAATTCTCATCATCTCATTGGTTACCTCAGAAGAAGTAATTTATTAAAATATTAATAAGAAAATCAAACATAAAGAGGCTGGGGACGTGTCTTAGTCCCCAGCACTTTCGAGGTCCTATGGTTAATCCCCAGTACTGCCAAGAAAAAAGAAAAGCAGACATAGGAAAAACTCAACACAAGACACATTTTGCAGTTCTGCTTGGTTAAAAAGCAAACTATTTCTGGACTCCAAACCTGAGCTTCCCATCTATTAAATGATGATAACAAAAACCTAGATTATATTAAAGTCCAGCCAAGATATTACATGTAAAAGAGTTCTTAGATTATGTGTAGACCTTTGTGAGTTTGTTGTATTTTGCTGCTGTCAATAGTAGTGGCCTTTCATCTTGTCACTACAAATTACCTGCTTTAAAACTGATGTTTATTAACTTTCTTTTTTTAATACATGTTTGGGATTCTCATCTCTGAAAACAGCAGGCAGGGCAGAGAATGAGAACAACATAGGGCAGTAGCCGTGGATATCTGATGGAAAATGCATTATGTATATATGCATCCTTAAGCATTCCAACTGTCTAAGGAGAATACAATAGATGAATATTAGGCTTTAAAAAGTGTGGGGGGAAGGGCTGATAGTTCACAAATTAGGGTTCACCCTATTGCACTAGAAAGAAACCAACCTTCGTAGTTCATATGTTATCAAGCATTGGGGGGTTAAATAATACTCAAGTGATACACTTCTAGGTAATGTTGAAGGGTCTCACACAGGAAGTGCTGTGGTGATTAAAAGAAACTCTGGCCAAATGTGGTGGCTCACAGCTGTGATCTAGGAGGCTAAGGTAGGAGGATCCCAAGTTCAAAGCCAGCCTTAGCAATTAGTGAGATCCTATCTCAGAGAATAAAAAGGGATGGAGATGTGACTCAGTGCTTAAGCATCTCTGGATTCAATCTCTGGTGCCCAAAATAAATAAATATAAGAAAAGTTGCATTTAAAACAGGATTTTAGAAGAGCAATCACCACTTTTTGACCAAGGATCCAAGTCTGCCTCACACCCAGGTACCTACAGTAAAAGCAAATACAACTCAATTCACAATAGCCAAAGTATGGAACCAACCTAGGTGCCCTTCAACAGATGAATGGATAAATAAAATATGGTATATATACACAATGGAATATTACTCAGCCTTAAAGAAGAATTGAAATTATGCATTTGCAAGTAAATGGATGGAGCAGGAGAATATGCTAAGTAAAATAAACCTATCCCCAAAAGTCAAAGGTCAAATGCTTTCTCTGATATGTGGATGCTGATCCATAATGGGGTTGGCTAGGGAAGAATGGAGGAAGTTTGAATAGGGCAGAAGGGAATGAGGGGAGGGGAGGTGGTGTGGGGGTAGAAAGGGCAATGGAATGATTCAGACATTATTACCCTATGTACATGTATGATTGCACAACTGGTGTGATTCTGCATCATGTACAGTCAGAGGAATGAGGAGTTGTGCTCCATTTGTGTACAATATGTCAGAATGCATTCTGCCGGCATGTATAACTATTTAGAACAAATTAAAAAAAAAGCAAATGCAAATGAAAGCAGTCCCTGGAGAGAGGTAAGTCTCCCAACTCAGATCATTTTAGCTACCAGATAAAAGGGTCACCATTTTGGAGAGGATATTTGAGAGATGCCATATCTACCTGGACAGGGGAGGTTATTCTGTGACACAAACAACCTCAGTGTCTTGAAACAAGGATTTATTTCTTACCTATGCCATGCAGGCTGCAGTTCCAGGAATCTCCTCAGGACAGGTGTCTCCATGTGTTGGCTCAACAGTCTGTTCAGCTTCAATCATTCATCTCCTCCATATCAACACATGCTCCCCTGGTCACTGTAGCAAAGGAAAAGAGAGCAGAGGGGTCCGACGATGGCACCTTGGTGCTCCAGCATTTATGTGTCACTTGGTTGTTCTTTTCATCCCTCATTGGCTAGAATGGGTCACATTGCCTATGAGTCTGCAAGGGCAGGCAGGGAAGCAAAATCCCCTAGGTACTGTCAAGTTCATTATGCCTTTGCCAGAAGCTCATCTCCAGTAGAAAACAATTGACAGACTCTGTACATAAAGTGCAAGCTTTGAGCAACAGGAGGGATAAAACGCCAGCCTTTCACTAAAGGCAACGGCATGAGTACACATGCCGACACGGACAAGGTGGGGAGTGGCACTGGGGCACACACAGATGTGAAAGGTGGTCGTCCAAACTACAGGAAGCACTGAAAGTCATTAGGAGAAGCTGTGGTTTATCTTATTAATTTTATGGTACTTTGTATGTGTTCAGTAAATTCTTTCTTTTTTTTTTTTTTCTTTTTGGTACCAGGGATTGAACTCAGGGACACTTAACCACTTAGTCACACCCCCAGCCCTACATTTTGTATTTTATTTAGAGACAGGGTCTCACTGAGTTCAAAGCAGCTTTGGGAGTCCCTCTTCCCAAAACTTATGGTTGCTGAGTCTGGCTTTGAACTTGCTACCCTCCTGCCTCAGCCTCCTGAGCCACTGGGATTACAGGCATGCGCCACCACAACCAGCTCAGTAAATTCTTTCTAAGGAACCTAGCAGGGTACAGTTTCTGTCATTTTCTAAATATTCTTTTTATTGTCTTCATAAAGGCCAAATTTAAAGACTATCTGGATATCAATGTAAATAGATAGTGTTGCAACCAAGATGTTAAAACCTAGAAGCCTCAAATCAAGTGCATAGCCACCCTTCCAGAATGGTACCCACTTCATGCCACCAAACCTTAAAATTTCAGAATGAATTCAACTTCAGTGGGGAATGTGCCAGTAGACGCTTTTAAGCACTGGCCAAGAAAAGCTTTGTTTAATAAGTGTTCTTTCCTCTAGGCCTCGCCCTGGAATAGGTGGCAATGCCATTTGCATTCTGAACACTCTGGAACTTTGCTTTCCTGAGTGTCCCTCCCAAGACAACACTCCAGCGAGGGCTGCAGGCAGGTTCACGCTCTAATCTTCCTGTGCTCTTGCAAATGAACAGAGGGCCAACCAACTCTTACCTCTTAGGAGGAAATGGTGAAGAAAAGGCACCCAACAGTCAGCAGCCACCTGGCTCTTTTCACGCGTAGCCATTTTAGCTGCTAGCAACGCCATGGTCATGTCCCCCCACTGCTGCTCCTGATGATCAGAGAAACTTTTCCCAGACTAACTTAATTAGGACACAAAGAGAGTAATTTTGGAAGACTTGATTATCAGGATCTTTAATGTAGGAAGAGGGACTCCCAAAGCTGCTTTGAATAAAAGCAGGAACTTATCGGGGGAAAAAGTGAACATATTGGGAAACCACAGTTGATTTGGGGATTGCGTGTGCACATGTGTGTGTGTGTGTGTGTGTGTGTGTGTGTATGTGTGATTTTTACAAATTTTGAGAACACAAAATCAAATTCTGCCAAATTAAATCAAAGGGGAGTTCATGTTTTGGGAAACGGGGGACGCATGCTTCGGGGCAAGGTTTAAAAGGAAAAATTGTGTATGTGGCATACTTTTGTAAATGAGTATTACCCTTACTGCCCAAATTCTTAAACTTCTCTAGCAATCTAGAATAAAGTATTTGTGCAAATATGCATCCTTTACACTTAGCATTGTTACCGCTAAGAAAAATGTAGTATTAATGCTGTTTTTGGTAAAGTCATTAACAGATTTTTAAAGGAGTCTAACAGGCTGCTGGTGGGTTTTACTCGATGACTTAAATGTAAGAAGACCAGCAGTATGAATTATAGGTCAAATTCCCCTGGTTGCATCCTAGCACTGAACTTTGGACTTCATGAGACATCAGATAAGAGATTGTAAGGCAAAACAGCAGGTAGGCTACATATCAGCTTTCACTGATTTTCTACGACTAAATGTTTGTGTGAGGTAATGAAACCATATGAACTATTGTTGGGTTCAGCTCTGACCTATAATGTCCCTCTCAGCAGACAGACACCTAGAGTATTATTTAAGGTCCTGTTACCCTAGATAGAGGTTCTCAATAGGAGAGGGATAGGGCTATGTTCACGATATATCCAAGCATACATAGGAAATAGAGAACAAAGGAAATACAAACCATTGGGCTAAATTCTTCTTCTCCCCAGTGTGTTGATCAGCTTATGCTGTCATAACAAAGTAACTGAGGCTGGGTGGCTTAAACCACAGGATGTATTTCTCAGACTCCTGCAGACCAGAATGTCCACATCAAGATGCCAGCAGAGTAGGTACAGTGGTGCTCACCGGTAATCCCAGCAACTTGGGAGGCTGAAGCAGGAGGATGGTGAGCTCAAAGTCAGCCTCAGCAATTTAGTGAGGCCACAAGCAGCTCAGCAAGACCCTATCTCTAAATAAAATACAATAAAGGACTGGGGAGGTGGCTCAGGGCTTGAGCGTCCCTGGTACCAAAAAATAAAAAAATAAAAATGCCAACAGACTTGGCGTCTGGTGAGGGCTCTCTCCTTAAATGACAGCCACCTTTCTGTGTCCTTACAAGACAATGAAAAATTGAGCTCTGGTCTCTCTTCCTCTTACAAGGACACTAAAGCCATCATGGGGACTTCACCTTCAGGATGTCATCTAAACCTAGTTACCTTCCTAAGGCCTCACCCATATCCCATCACATGAGGATTTGGATCTGAAATATGAATTGGCTTTATAGGGGTGGTGGGCAAATGTTCAGTCCATAGCACCAGGAGATTGTAATTGCTAATATATTTCTGTAAGATAAACAGAAGATATCTAACAGCCATAGAGCTGTTCTATGCTCAAATGTCGTGAATAGAGTGATTCTCCAACATTATTTTCATGAAATCTCACACTGTTTGCATGGTTTTTATTTATCTTCGCAATCAGTTTACATTGTATTTTGCAAGTTACTGCTGGATGTTGTAGGGGATAGAACACTCAAGACACCCATGTGAAATATACTAATGCTAAATAGTATTTGGATGAAGGCAAGGTTTACATTGCAGTGTAGTGACTGCTCTCTACTTTCCCTTTCCTTATATGTCTTATAATTCCAGGGAACCAATTAATAAATTCTTAGGTAGTGAGAGTTCTCTGTATTCATATATGCACACAGAAACTGCAGTGCTAATTTGTTTTATCAAAACAAACAAAAAGAAAACACCACTTCACTAGGATACAGCTGAGCCTGGAGCACCGAAGATGGAAGCCTTCTGGTCTGGTTCTGTCCGTGGCTGTCTCCTTTTTCATCTTCATAGGTGGTATTGCCCTTTGAATAATCTTGACTTCATCGGGGTCTCATATTGAACTCATCCATCTTGAAACCAGGGCTAGTAACAATTTGCAGAGTTCTCACTCTCTCGGATCACAACCACTGTGGCTTCCTCACATAAGTTCTCTTTGCCAATTCATGCAGATTTCTCCAAAGGCATCAGCATCATTTCTAGGGTGAAAGTGGAGGTTAGTTCTTTGCAAAAATTCCTTCCTAAGCTGCTGCAGAGCATGGATTTTATAAACCTCTGAGATTTGTTGGAAAGACAATTGCCAGGAAGGAACCCACATCCCTCAATCAGTTGTTCCGACAGAAGCAGCTGGAATCAACTCTTCCCTTTATCCTACCTTGCTGAGGATTTCCTTTTTAATTCATTCATGTCTAAGGATGTCTATTAGCTCCAGGCCAACAGTAATGGGCTAAAATTGTGAGATAGCATGAACCTGGTCTATCAGTAAAGGGAATTCATAATAGCGCCATTATAAATGACCTCTTCAAGCAAGAAATCTGTATGTCATGGCCAGAATAGTATGGAATGGGTTGTTTTTGTTGTTGGTTTATTATTTCCAATTTCAGAGTATATTCAGTTACGTTGTATGCAAGGCAAGTCCCAAGGTGTAGACATGTGTGGGGGTTTACACCTGTAACTCCAACTACTTGGGAGGCTGAGGAAGAAGAAGTGCAACTTAGTGAGACCCTGCCTCAAAATAAAAATTTTAAAAGACTAGGGATATAGCTTAATAGTAGAGCATCCCTAGGTTCAATCCCAAGTTATAACAAATAAATGGATAGATAAAATCTTTGTCAACATTTATACATGAATTTAAATTTGAATTCTATCACTTAATAGCTTTCTGAATATGGCAAGTTACTTAATCTATTTAAGCTTTAATATCCTCATTTTTAAATTGGGACAATAATGCCTCTCTTCCAGGGCCTCAAGGAGGTTCTGGCATATTGTACACAGCACTAAGCATAGATGTTAACAGTTCCTAGGTCCTTGATAATTGGCAACTATTTTAAGTATCAATCTAATCCTCAGTCTAGGTACAGTTGTTTTGAAGAAGGATAGAGAGTAGGTTGATAGTAATACTTCACCCACCCTGTACCCTTTGGAGACTCCATGCATAAGCAACAGTAGTGGTAGCTCCTTGGACCTCGGACTTCTTGGAGATTCAGTTTTCCCACTCCCTTAGTCAACTCCCTTATTAGAACCAGAGGCAGTACTTAAAAGAGATTAGCATCTTACCTCCAAAGGCCTGCCAACACATGACCCATGAGTCCTCAGTCAGCACCCAGCACCCCTCCCACTTGACACAATGTGAAAACAGAAAACAGAAAAAGGATTTTCCCCACAAGAATTCCTGTTTGATATACTGCTTTGACCTGCACCTAACAGTTGAAATCATGAAAATAAGAATCTTTTATGGTTACCAGGAAAATTCATAGTTTATCATATTTTGTCGGCTAGAGAGGAAGAAAAGCCTTGGCTAGGTTCCTGAGGGAAAGATAGCCTGTCATATTTGCTGAGATTTATTTATGAAAAAGCACTCAGGATGATACGGTTGTGCAACATGCCCCCCTCCTGTTCAGAGTACCATCAGTGCAATGCACATAGGAGGGGCTTCCAGAACCATCCAGAGCATAAAAGTAAAGGAGGGACCGGAATGGGGGGACAGGGGGAGGAGAGAAGACACTCAGCTGCCATCATTTAAACCTCTTGATTATTTAAACTTCTGCAGAATAATGATTGCATATTTGAAGGTAATACATCTGTTCCTTTCCTTCCCCACCCCCATGTGGTTTTCTAATCCCGAGGTAATTACATTTTGACAAAAATTTATTGGGACATCTGTTTTTTCCCTTAGATCTGCAGGTCACTGTGCAACTCTAACAGCAGCCCAGCAGAGAGCTGCACTGGAGAAACCGAGCACAATGGCCGGCCAGGTCCAGGGCATGCTCACTGGGTGGCAGGTTTGGCTTGCAGAGAGAAAGGGCAGCCCCCACCTCTGATGTGCCATCTTGTTTGGTTCTCTGAGGTGCTCAGCATGGGATTCTGGCCTAGGAGGGTGAAAGAACTGATGATACGGCAGGGGAGGGAAAGGAGGAGGGCTGGCTGGTAACAGGCTGGCAGTGTGCATCAGGATTCATGCATTTCCTAGGTTGGCATTCAATATAAAAATAATTCATGGAGGGAAGGGGATGGGGGTGCAATGCACAGGCCATATGTTTGAAACCCCTGCCCATAAAGGCTGGCTATGGTTACCAGCGTCTGGTGCCACTAACTAGACTAAATTATGGTACCCCGTGGAGGCACAGAAATCAGAAAGCTTTCTCTAACTTCCAGCATTTGAGAAAACACGGAGCAATCTAGGAATTTTACCCATGCACAAAACTTCTGTTTTAATTTTGTAAAACACAACTTCACTTTGGTCTATGCTTTTTGGTGATTAAACCGCCAAAACTTGCTAAATTCTGTTTTTTCACTGATCTTGGCTCCTGTAGGAAATGCCTGTATCAGAATTCCACAGGGAACATGTTCTCCATGTTTTTCCACCTTTGAGCCCTCCTGAGGAAGTTTATTTTCTGAGGTGTCCAACCCAATATCTTGACCTAATGTTTGAAATAGTGTCTGTGTGACTTGCTTTTGTGCCAAATGAAACTTTGGAACATTCTGAGATGTTTCTGCCATTAAGGATTTAATTGGAAATTTCAATAGCTAAATAAAATTCCATCTCCCTTTCCTCGGGCGTACTGATTTTAAAAAGATTGAGAGAGAGAGAGAGAGAGAGAGAGAGAGAGAGAGAGAGAGAGAAAGAGAGAGAGAGAGACATAACTTGGAGTCAAATACACGCCAAGCCACACTCCACTAGTTTCCTTTTTCCTGAAGAATGTCAAATGAATACTACATAAATGTCCATGTTCCCCAATCAAATGTAGGAAAATAAGATGCTCTGGGTATAATAGAGCAACTCTTCCATGAATGGTTAAGTGGCCTGAGTCTGTCAGTGGCAGAGTGCAGGCCCATCATGTGCAGGGTCCCAGGTTCCATCCTCAGCACTGCAAACAATAAACAACAACAACAACAAAAGGATAAAAACATGCTCTTTTCTGAATTTCTTTATGAAAAAATGAGTCAGAGCAAATTCCCAATTTTCAGGTGAAATGCTGAAAGGGTAAGGCAAGAAACTTGTTTTAGTTAGCTTTTTGCTGCTGCAACTAAAAGACCCTGACCAGAACTATTGTAGAGGAGGGAGAGTTCACTTGCACGCTCACAGTTTCAGAGGTCTTAGTCCATAGAAGGCCATTCCTCCGGGATCAAGGTGAAGCTGAACATCATGGCAGAAGAGTGTGGGATAAGGAAGCAGTTCACATGATGATCAGAGGGCAGAAAGAAGAAAGTACTCTCCTGGTACAAAATATATATAGCCACGCCCTCATTGAACCACTTCCATCAGCTACACCCCACCTGTTTCCAGGTACAACTCAGTTAATCCCATCAGGGATTAATCTGATGGTTAGGTTAATGCTATAACCCAATCATTTCTCCTCCAAACTTTCTTGCATTGTCTCACACTTGAGCTTTTGGGGGACACCTCACATCCCAACCATAAACAAATTCATGGTCATTAAAGAATGCTTTTGTTCCCAAACTGGGAGTGGATGTCCAGGCTCCAAACCTCAATTCTAGCTTCATTCTTTTAATTATCAAACAATCTAATGATAAATAACCATCTAGTGGATTCTGTGGAAATCTGGAGTCCCATCAGATAATAGGTAGTCTATGGAGTGGTGGGAAGGAAGTAATTCTCAAGACTGAGTTTGGAAATGCTGGGTTAAATAAACTTAAACAGGCCCTTTTAAGGCTTGGAGTCTTTTCTCCTTTTTTTAATGTAATTTTGAATTCAAGGAGAATAAAACATGTGAGGTGTGTCTAAGCTTGGGCTGCCATAACAAAATAACAGACTGGGTGGCTTAAACAATAAACATTTATTTCTCACCTTTCTGGTGACTGGAAGCCCTCGATCAGGGGTGCCAGTATGGCTGGGTACTGGTGAGAGTTGCATGGGTCACAGATGCCACCCTCTTGCTGTGTTCTCACATGACTGAGAGAGGAAACTCTGATCTCTCTTCCTTTTTTAATAAGGATACTAATCCCATCCTGTGGGCCACCTCAGGATCTCATCTAAGTCTACTTCTTTCCAAAGGCCCCACCTCCTAGTACTGTCACATTGGGGTTCAGGCTTTAGCATATGCATTTTGTCGGGTCACAAACATTTCAGTCCATAGCAAGGTGTTACCCAAAGTTTTTGACTGCAAAATTATGAACATCCTGACGTATCATAGCAAAGGGCAAGTTGAAGGGTCTTGAATATTTTTTGAAAGGTGTTTGCTCATTTATTTCACACTGTTTTTGTGCCCGGAACATGGAGATGAATCATGTAGGTAGCACTAACCCTCGTTGAAAAAGTGCAGAAGACAGAGACAGAGAGACAGAGACACGTGTGTGTGCACATGCACATGTACACATGTGTGGACGTGTGAGTAGAGTAGTACAGACGAGCATGTCCAGTGTTGTAGGAGGAAGGCAGTGAGCACACAGCTGTAACACTGGATAAACAATCCCCAGCCAACACCACTGAAGTGTACATTGTGATCTGGGAGCCAGGGTTGCTGCGATCAGCCCCTCCAGTGTGTCCTCGAGTGGGTGAGTGTGTGCATGTGTGTGATGGATAGGGTTAGGTGGTGCAGATCCTGCAAGCTTCCCTTCCCCATGGCTCTTTTAAGACTTCATTTGAAGACAACTTATAGACACTTTGAAATCAAACTTTCTAAAAATCACTGTTCCATTCTTTTATTATTTCACTGCTACAGCCCCACCTAATTAAAAAAAATTGTATTGATGCATTATAATTCTACATAATAGTGGGATTCACTGTGGCGTATTCATACATGCCCATCACATAATTAGATGGATTTTGTTCCCCAGTACCTTCCCTTTCACTCCCCTCCTCCCTCCCCCGGCCCCTTCCTCTACTCTCCTGCTCTCCGTTCTACTTTCATGTAATCCCTTATTTCTCTCTAGCTTCCACATATGAGAGAAAACATAACGACACTTGACTTTCTGAGTCTAGCTTATTTCACCTAATTTTTGATTCTTTCTTTTCCTCAGCCTATTTTTCTCACTTACTTTTGATTGTTTCCTTGTGTTAATGCATGGGTACAGCATCGTTTGCTTATAAACACACATATAAACACACACACACACAAAACTTTGTTTTACTGTAATTTTTAATTTTCTTCTCCCCTGAGGCAGAGAAATAAAGTTCAATATACAGCACAAGAAAGTTTTAGGATAATAAATTTCAACTTCTTTGTGTTAGATCTTACAGAAATACTTGGAAAGAAAATGGACTTGGACTTCTCATTTTTTAAAAAAATGGTTATTAATGTGTGGTTCCAGAATCCATGATATTCCTCACATTCTTTCTCAACATGGGATGAAATTTTCTTCCAGCTCCTCCCATCAAAATCCCAGCTATCCTCTAGGAAGTGATATCAGCACCTCTCCCAGGGGTCTTTCCCAATTCTTTCATTTTAATGCTGGAACAGGGTTTGTAGCAATCTCTTTGTGCCTCCATTTCATTTCCCAAGAATAACACTACTACTGCACCATGATAAATCTGTTTATGTGACTGTCACCTATGCTAGACTCTGGCCTTCCCTATTCTTCAAGACACACAATGGTACTGGAAACATGGTAGATATGTAACCAATAACAGTTTCAGTAACTTGAATGTAATTTAGAAATTTTAAATAGCCAAACAAGCTTTTGTCTTGGAAATGGCCATGAGTGAAATTCCTCTTCCTTTGATGGCCATGTGGGACCACAGCACACAGGCCTAGGGATTCAGCAAGTCAAGTTGGTCCTGCCTCAGCCCTGTGCTGGGTTCTTGGCTGGAAAACCACTTCCATCTCTCTGGACCTCCCTGGCTTCATCTTTAAGATTAAGGGTTTGGGCTGGGTGACCACGGGCTCTGAGACTGTGGGACTCTGATGACCCAAATGCATGAACATTTCCTTCCCAGCAGGCAGTCGGGTGCTCAGTCCTGCCCACTGCATACCACTGCTTCCCAGCAAGCTGCCACAACAGCCCAGAGAACACTTGATACCAGGTCCCACATCGACACTTAGGTAAGTTACACAGGAAAATCTCTCAGCCCAGATGAAAATAATTTGGTCCTTCCTGAAGCTATTTTCCCATCACCAATGTATTTACGATCACTATTTCCATTTTCCTGCCTTGAACGTCAGGGGGGGATCTCTTAACAAACACGAAAGCAGCACTCACCCCAGCCTGCGTGGAGACGCTCAGATGTGCTCATTGGATCATGGGGTCTGGATGTGTGTCTGAGCTCTCTCATATGAGCTTGGGCACACAAAGAGCGGCAGCTGGAAGGACAACCTGCAGGGGGCTGAGCAGAGGTCCCTCTGCCAAACCCTGTTCCTTTAATTCACCTAAACACTGACCTTGAAAAATTGCGCTTTATGGGATGTGATGAGGTGTGAATTCAATCTCCATCCTCACTTGGGTCCTGTCATTTTCAGCACCACGATTTCCAGTTGTGCCAGACAATCAACTGTATTGGCAGAGGGTTGGTGAGATTGACAAGGTTCTCTGGGGAAAGCTGACATCAAAAGGCCCTGTGAGTTCATCCAGACGTGGGCCTCTCTCTTAACATCTCTTCCCCCATTGCAATCAAACCATCGCTCACATCACTGTGTGCAGTTTAAATATGCTGTCTTTGAATATTGAGCAAAGTGGGTGCATGACTGAGTTGAGACTTTGGGAGGTGTCTCTGTCCATTCCATTTCCTCCCTAAATTATGGGGTTCATAACTCAAACCAACTTGCTGCGAACTTCCTCTGAGTGCTCAAAAAAGGGCGAGAGAAGGGAGCAAGCATTCTGCAATTTTTCTTGTGCTCAAAGAATCAAATGCAGTCAATTTAACTTCATCAAATCACTGACAACAAGCACTGATACAGAGGATGGAAAATATGCAAGGCCCAAGAAGAGCCAAAATCCTACAGTTTCTATCAGTATTAAAGCCAGATGTTCCACTGACTGTTCACATTTGATAAAAACCCAACAATGATAAAGGCTTCCTCTCCCTGGGATCGGTGAATCCCAGGTTCCGTTCATCAGTGTGTGGTTCCTGAGGCTGTACACCAGGCCATCCGGATGGCATTTAATGTAGCACCGGGCTTCTGTGGAGGCAAAACTGGTCCTCCTTTGTCTGTGGGCTTCTAGAGGTTGTTGTGGCTTGAACAGATCTGTTTACGCTACACTTGCTATGGCAACGTTTATCTGATATGGACAAAAGACATTTTGATTCTTGAATTAAAAACACTTGACTCAAGCCGATGATTCAACAAGAGGTATTCAAACAGTTTAAGTGAAAGCAATGTTTTCTCTGAAGCCAATTAATACAGCAACAAACCTTTGGCTGAAGAGATCCAAGTGTGCAGTCGGTAAGTGTTACAGTGTTCTGTAAACCATCAAGCTATCCCTTCAGTGAGCGAGTGGAGAGGAAAAAAAGAAAGAAATGCACATCCTGATGGCATGAACCTCAGATCAGAGTCCAGGTAATTTCACATTTTAAGGGGAGCCTGCAGAGGTGGCTTGTGCTCTAACAACGTGACTGACCCTGGCTATAAACTCTGAGAGGGCTGACACAGAGGTTACTCTGAAGTCACCCTCCAACCTTCCTCTTTACCCCTCCACGACTAAAGGCTGTAGCTGGCCAGTCTTCCTTCTACCTGCCCTAATCTGGAGCCACCGCGAGGGTCAGGTGACTTGATTGGATTCTGGGATCTTTTCTAGGAAACAGATGTAGCCCCAGGGGCTCAGGTAAATAGCTCTCCCTCCTTCCCCCCTACAGCTCTGAAACAGAGGTTTCCTTTTCTTTCCTCCATTGACAAGTTGCCAAAAACCACTCCATACTGTACAGCTAACCCCAAAACAGGCAATGGAGAATGATGTTAATTTAAACTTCTGCCTTATTAAGTAACAAAACCCAGAAATAATGTGATCAAAGCCAAAAGACACAAACTTCTGCCATCTTTTTTGAGATAAAAGGAGTAAAACACCCATTAAATGAAGGAGGCTTGGACACTTAATAAAAATAGCTAATTATGTGTTGGAGTAACTTAGCATTCTGCCTCATGAGCCCTGCAATACTCAAGGCTAGCCTGTATCCCCTCCAATCTCACTCCTTCCTGCTATGGCTCAGGCCATCACATAATTCTTTTTTCATTCCCTTTATTATGTGCCAAGGACTTTTGTGTGCACTGGGAGTACAGAAGTGAGCAGTAGACCAGATCGCACGCAGTCTGTAAGTAACTTGTACTAGTGGTGTCGGGTTGGTGAGTAGGATGGGATGAGCAGTGTGATTTTCTTGGGCAACATATGTCATCAGCCGAGGATTGACCAGGAGTGGGAGGAGATGAGCCGTTTCTTGTCCATATCATCAGAATCCTGAAATGACCAAGAGAGCTTCTCCCTGGGAATTGGCCCCTCTCACTAAGTGTGTTCTGTTTTACAGAGTCTCCTTTTCAAAGGTGCAAGTGAATTCCAGCCTTTGATTAGCATGTTTTCTTTTTCTTCCATCATATTTCTTTTCTTTTTTGTGCATTTACTTTTAATCTGCAAATATTTTTGAAAACACCTTTCATAGGTCACATATACCAAAACCAAAAAAGGTGCAGTGCTCACCCAACCAGGGCCTACCATCTTGTTGGAAGGAAAGGAAGGTGAACATGCACATCAAGTAAAATAAAGCTATGATTCCTAACTTTTGGGTAACAGAGCCATCTGAGTGGTGAGTTTAAAATAGAGATACCTGGCTGGGCGCAGTGGCACAAGCCTATAATCCCAGCAGTTAGGGAGGTTGAGGCAGAAGGACCACAAGTTCAAAGCCAGCCTCAGCAAAAGGGAGACACTAAGCAACTCAGTGAGATCCTGTCTCTAACTAAAATACTAAATAGGGCTGGGGAGGTGGCTCAGTGGTTGAGTATCCCTGAGTTCAATTCCCGGTACCAAGCCCCCAAAAATGCAGGTACCTGGGATGCACCCCATATTTGCCATATGAAGATCTCTGAATCCTGGAGTGGAAGGGAGACCAGAGTGTTTGGATTTTAATCAATCCCCCCCCCCCCCCGCTTCATTCTATTGAATAAAAAAAAAAATTGAGAGCTATGGGTATCAAGAGAAGAATATTGGACTTCAAAGGCAGGAGCCACTAAAGCTCTAGGGCAGGTGATGACTTCATTTGTTTTGGGATTCTATGTTTTTAATATAGTACTCGGCTTCAGATGCAGGTCAACCAATGGGAACATTAATGTAAGATGCTACGAGTTAAAATCCAGAACAAATCTAGAACCTTGGTCTAGGTTCTGATATAATGGAGCAAATAATATCTTCTCTGACGAGTGTCGTTTACTTCAATTTAAAAAAAATATGGAAGAACAATTATTCTGTACTGTGCAGATAATGAGTGCTCTGAAATTGTCAGTTTTCACCAGCCTTGGCTTCCTTCCAAAGAGGCAACATCATGATAAATGCTGCAATGTGATTTGAGTTTCCTTCAGCTTCTTCCCATTGAGCAGGAAAATATTTAAGAAAAAGCTTCTATTTCCCAGCTTCCTGTCTAGGTTAACAATTGAATTTTGTTTGAATTTTGATTTTTTTGGCTTTTGTTTTTCTGGTATCTTGTTTTCTTTTGACCTCTAGGCATTTTGGTGAGAAATGAATAGATAATACTCATTACTAGAAGCTGACCGGGTACACATAGGTAGCCAGGAAATCCTAGACACATGAAATAGACAGGCTTTCCAGGATCATCTAGTTGAATGCTCTGGTCTTTTATATCAGAAACCCAGAATCCACAGAAGGCCAACAATTTTTCCAAAGTCACACAGCCATAGTTTTTCATCTCAGGTTGTATTTGTTCCCTTTCCACCATCTAACTTACTAAAATCATCATCAGAAAGCAATAAAAGAATGATTTTAGACATGGTGTTGGAGCCCAGAGTTTGCATGATATCATCTCATCCATATGATCTTCGTCTCTAAAATAAGGCAAAACCACCATGACACTTTCACTGAACAGCTGCAGGAGAATAAATGAGACCCCAAGGATTTAGGGCATAGTGGAAACCAAATAAAGTCCATTACAAGTCTTCTCAAGTGTGTTGAGTATGCTTATTAGATATTCATTATCAGAAAAAATATTTTAAATCTGCTTTAGTTAGAAGGTTGATTAACTTTTCCATTTTCCCCTTAAGACTTTTTAAGAATAAATTAAAAGTCTAGTTAGGATTAAAGGTGGATGTGTTGGAGACTGATTCATGCCTACCCAAAGCCTGCTCTGTCCTTACAAACATTAATTTTATTAAAGGAGGAAGCGCTCCCATTCAAATATGCATCCATTCTTCTTTGCAGCATAGACAGGTCATGTGACATAGTATGATTGATGGGTTGTAAGTAGAAATGAGCAAGGAGTCCTAGAAAATCTCTTAAAACAAGAGTTAGCACATTTATTTTGCCCTTTGCTCATCCAGATTGCCCCATCTGAACATGGACGTAACTGCAGGCATTCCAGCAGCCATTCTTAGAGCATGAAGGTAAGAGTTACACTCAGTAAATGGTGGAGCACAAAAACTGGAAAAGCCTTAGTCCTGATAGCATGGAGGATCTGCCACACCCGTCTGAATACCCATCTCCAATATATTTTACAAGACAAAAAATAAACCCCTAATGTCTCAGTCAGTGTTTTGTTGTTGAGGTGGTTGTTGTCTGATTTAGTTGTTATTATGTGTTACCAGCAACCAAACAAAATTCATAGCTTAGACACTAAGCAAGTCAAAGTACTATAAATGAAGCTAAGCGTAAAAGCATTTCCTATGTAACAGGAAGCATTATCTGCCAGAAATCTGCCCAAGAAAGTTTGTTCAGGAGAGGTTTCCTGACTTTTTTATGTTTCTCCAGCTCTGAACGTTTGGAAAGTGCTTATGAACAATAAAGTACATGGGCAGTTATCCAAAGAGAATCATTTTATGTTTGCCCAGCACTACACAAGAAACAGCGCTGGGTATGTGTTGTCAATGATTTGATATATCTAAGTCCACTCAATTAAAGAAAGTTAAAATTAAAACCATTTTCAGAGGGACTTACTGTATATGAAAAGGCCATTTAAGGCATGCCACTAACTGAGATCATTCTCAGACCTGCCATATGATTGTAATGTGAAATGACATCCATACCCACCACCTCTTTGCTTAGCCTTTGCATCAGTTCTCTTAGACGATCTAGACTAAAAAGCATAAAACCACTGGGTCTCCATTAGGGTTTCCCAAAGCTGTGCTGAAGCATAGGACGTGTGCATTGAACACATTTGTATATGTGTCAGGTATAGAAAACAGCAAACTAAAACTGAGCATGTCTTTTGAAGTTCTGAAGTTGATGAATGAGCTGGGTGGGAAATGGCACTGAGAGTGTTTCCCTCTGGGCTCTATAAGTCTGAGATAGGCAGCCAGACTCGGGAAATCCACTCTGGCACTGGCAAAAGGAGATCAACTGGATCTTAGAAGCACTAAAACAGCCATCATCAGACAGTGTGCAAGCTGGAATGCTCAAAATGTGGCCATGTGAGTGCTTGAAGCATTCAGACACCTCAGTGGGAACCCGTTAGGAAAGGCCAATACAACCAGTAATGCTGATGAACAGGCAAAAGATTATAATTACCTGGTAGCATTTCTAATTTCCACAGGTAGGCCATACTCTACACTTAGATAAGATAGGCACAATATATACTATTAGTTAACCAAGGAAAGTAAGGCTTAAAGAAAATAAACAAATGGCCAACATCATATAGTCTATAAGTAGTGACAGCTACCCTCAAACCTAAGATTATCTTCCTCCAAAGTCTATACCACTATCTGAGGCACGCTACTAACCTGCCACATGAATGTAACATGAAATGGCATCCATAATGTTATGGTTTGAATGTGAGGTGTCCTCCAAAAGCTCACGTGTAAGACACGCAAGAAGGTTTAGAGGAGAAATGATTGTGTTAGGAGAGCCTTAACTCAATCAGTGAATTAATCCCCTGATGGGATTAGCTGAGTGGTAACTGAAGGCAGTAGGGTGTAACTGGAAGACGTAGGTCATTGGGGGCAGGCTTTGGGGTATATATTTTGTATCTGGCAAATGGAGTCTCTCTGCTTCCGGATCATCACATGATCTGCTTACCTCCACCATATTCTTCTGCCATGATGTCCAGCCTCAACTTGAGCCCTGAGGAATGGAGCCAGCTGTCTATGAACTACGACCCCTGAAACTGTTCACCCTCAAATAAACTTTTCCTCCTCTACAATTGTTCGGGTCAGATCTTTTAGTCACAGCAACAAAAAAAAAAAAAAAAAAAAAACTGACTAAAAGTAAAGACATCCATCATCTCTTTGCTTAGTCTTTATATCAGTTTTAATCTGGAGAGTCTAGATTAAAAAGTATAAAACCAATGGGTCTCCACTGGTTTTCCCAGAGGCTCTCTGAGAGGAAAACCTTCCCAATGTTAATAACCAAGGTACCTTACTGAAGAAAAATTGAAATTTATTGTACATTTATGATATATTGACACTTTTCTAAGCATTTTTCTCTGTATTAACTCAAACCTCAGGAGGCTAAGGTGAGGGCCAAGTCTACACGTGGATATTATGTGCTGTGAGGACAGAGAAGTGAGGTCCTGAGCTTGGACAGTGTATCAGTAAGTTTTAGCTCCAAGACCCAAAAAGATCCACCTGCAAGTACAAGACTATCCAAATCATTTACTTATTAGGTTTATCACTTATAAATATGCACTGAAGTGTTGACAGATTATGATATGATGCCTGAAGTGTCTGTCAAAATAATCCCACCACAGGAAGATGTGGAAATAGAAAAGATATTTACAAAACATAGTTGTTATAAGTTGCTTCTGGTTATACCACAGTGATGGTATATAAACCACTCTCTAACTTTGCATATTTGAAAAAACTATATTATAAAAAGCTTTTTCAAAAGAAAAAAGGGCCCACTTAAACCTAATCATAACCACAATGTAATTGCCGATAGCAACTTTGGCCTCTCTCTCTCCAAGTTTAGGGCCCCACCATGGGCATTCACAGCTCTCCTTGCAATGTATATTTTGTTGTCTTTCATCAGATTTTCATCTGTTTCTCACTGAACTTCATTTCTGAACTTTGTTTCTGAAAGGGAAACATGTCTATCTGATTTACTAAGTCCTTGGCATCTAGCAGAATGCTGGTACAGAGCAGGAGATAAATTCGTATTTGTGGAAGGAAGAAGAAAGGGAAGGAAGGAAGAGTGGAGGGCAGAACAGGTGTAGACAGTCGACCTGGATGCTCCCATTTAATTCCAACCACACTAGGAAAAAACCACTACTGCACTGCAAAGTTACACACGTCTTGCTTTAGGTCATCAGCAGAGAAGCAGCAGAACTGGAATTTGGCAAAAACCTGGAATCCCTTGAGATGACTATGAGGCCTGCACCTTGCATATGCACCAAGCATACTTTTTGGTAAAAGACTATTTCTGCCCATGAGGTGAGAATTTGCATGAGGACTTGACAAAATACACTTAAGTTTATTAGTAAATTATCTTCAATGAACTCATTTTGAAAATACATTGAATGGTGAATTCCTTGATACTGTGTCTCCGAGCACTTTTGAAAAATTGACCTGATGCTCAGACCAGCTAGTAGATAAATCATGTCCCAAAATATGTACTGAAAATAGATTATTTGATTCTGATGAGTTTAAATGTCAAATAAAAATTGTATGTATTATCATGTACAAACAATGCTTTGAAATGCGTGTGCATTGGGGAATGGCTCAATCTAGCTAAATGACTTATATATCACCTCACATACTTATTTCTGATGAGTTTGGAAGATACAGTGCCAATATGAAGAAACAAACACCAAAAGAAAATTTTTGTAATTTAACAGCATCCTAAGACTGGGATAGAGCTATAATAAATTAAGGTGGGGCTGACCTGCATATAAATGCTGCTTGTGCATTTGATAACTGTGAAGTTCTGAGCAAGATGCTAAGCACCATTGAATCGTGGTTTCCTGAGCCTCTCTGGTTTGGTGAGCCTACCTACAGGGTACTTGAGCAAAATAAAACAAGGAAGCATCAAACATTTCAAAGGCTGGTTAAATGTCTGTCCCCATCTCCATTTGATCACTTTGTGACTATTCAATGGTGTTACAAGTAATAGTTTCTCTCCTCCTGTCATAATAATGACATCAACAAAAGATCTTACAATTGAAGCTCATTCTTTTTTTTTTTTTTGGAACCAGGGATTGAACTCAGGGACACTCGGCCACTGAGCCACATCCCCAGCCCTATTTTGTATTTTATTTAGAGACAGGGTCACACCGAGTTGCTTAGGGCCTCGCTCAGTTGCTGAGGCTGGCTTTGAACTCACGATCCTCCTGACTCAGCCTCCCGAGTTGCTTGGATTACAGGCGTGCGCCACCACGCCCGGCTTCATTCTTTTAATACTCCCATGTACCTGCAAGATACTTTTGGACGTAGATTGAATTTCCTCTTATTTTCTCTGTCCTTGTTGGTTTCAGTGTATAATATACTTGTGATGAGCCAGGTAAATGTCTTTAGTGTAACTATGATCTAGCTGCTTCCCATTTAACACTCACTATTCTGACCTTGAGGCGTTTAATATGATCGGTCAAAAGATGCTATGGCCTGATGCTCTTCCATTCCGTCTTTGGCAATAAAAGTGTCTCTCATCCTTAATGGAACTGTGCAATTCCTGTAACTTCTAACCTTCCTAGTTGTGTTAACTTGAATTTGAGTAGTTACGTCATTCTTCCATGTGACATACTTAAATATTTGACAATGGTAGTAAGTTAACCCTCCAGAATAGCTTTCCAGATAAAGTATCCACAGTGTTATCAACTTTAGTTTACCTTTCACATTTCTTTGAAAGAAAATATAGTTTCCTAAAAATTTGGGGATGTTGCAGCTACATCTTTGAAAGTAGGGACTTGGTCAACCAGGCTTATGGTCACAGGTGTGCGAAATTTCAGAGCATCTGCATTTTGAAAAAGAACACCTTAAGTGATGGAGCCTCATGGAGATAAGGGTGGGGCTCTAAGTTCTGTACCAAATGACCAGTTCAGAGAAAGAAGAATCAACCAGGAAGGATTTCTAAGCTCATCCTGATATGGATATCTTAAATAACCCCTAGGTTACCTTCTTACATTGATTCAGGAAGGAATCTTCTTTTCTTCTTCTCCTTCTCCCCTTTTAACTGGAAAGCTAAGAATATACTACTTGGGCAATAAGACCTTATCACATTAGACTCATGCTTCTGCAAATTTTTCCATAGAGAAAATTGCTTTGACATTCAAAGCAATTAGGTAATGTGCCCCAAACTCACATGGCTATAACCCAATTAATCTGTCTCTGTTGCCATGTCCCTCTATGCCATACTGCTGGGCTTTAACTATCACCTACAGAGTTTCATCCCCAATCTTGAAATTAAATGAAGTTGAACCTACAAGGAAATACCTCAGGGAATGGGAAGAGAATGGTGCAGAGACTAGGGATAAGTCAGTTATATGTTAGTGTGTTTCTACAGGCAGGGAGAAGGAACTAGACAGAAGAGGAGGTGAAAAGGGCACTTGCAGACCTGAAGCAACAGGGTACCAACCATTGAGGAGAGAAGTAAAGAAGGAGCAATCAGGGAGTATTCAACAAGCATAAACTGGACTTTGTTTCCTCTTAGAATCTGTATCTTTTCTTTGCTCCTGCCAAGCAAAACTTATTTAATTCATAGATTTAACCAGATTATGAGAAGGCCAGAAGTCAAAGGCAAGAACTGAGTTGTGGTTTCATGGCATCACCTTTAGAAACATGCGTTCAGCAAGTTGGTGAGAAGTAGGGTAGGGAGGGCAGTGTGTGTTGAGGCCAAAGGTGTAATAAGGAGGAAAAACAAACAGAAGTTAAATTTTACTCTGTGCAGACTGGGATTCCAATCTTTGTGACCCTAACCAGATAAAAGTCCTCTGCCTCATGGTACCAAAGCAGGGCTAGCTCTTGTAGTTCAAGTTAAGCTAAGAAGTGGTAAACCTAACTTTCGATTTGAGCACACAACATTCCCATTATCAGGTTAAGTTCTTCCCCACTTTTCTCTTCTCTTCACCAAACTAAAGGAAGTCAGTGCTCCTCTTGACAGAGGACCTCTGTGGAGATGAGGTCCACACAAACTGATTCCCAGGCTTTTCCCTGAGCATAATCAAAGGTCAACTGCAGGAAGCCACTGGTTATAGACAGTTTCCCACAAAAACTGTGGAAAAGCTAGCCCTATGTCAGGTCAGAAGGGTTCCCTAAAAGCCAGTACAAACAGAGCCAGGCACATTTTCCAGAAGACATCCCATTTCATGGCCAATGTGATGTTCAGATTGATTCTCAGCTTGGCGGCTACTCACACATCCATGCTGGTCGGTCAAGCTCTGGATTTGGTTTTCAAATCTCCTGAAGGTAATGATAAGCCTGTTCCCTTAGCAGCGATCTAAGAGTGAAGTTAATCTTGGGATTCAGGGAAGGGGAAAAGCCCTCCTCTATACCCTCCCTGGCCTGTGTAGGGTAAAGAAAGAGAAAAATAATATACCATGAGATGATAATGATGCCTGAGGAAGGGACACTGAGGAACAAAGGCTAGAATATGGTGTTAATCAGACAAGCATCTGGATTTTTAAAGAAATAAAAAAATTTTTTACATGCCCTTTGAAATTTCACATGGGAAGTTCTTTGGGAACACTAAGAATGGCCTCAATTCATATGGCTGTTCAGAAATTCAGCTATAGAAATGCCAAGAAGGCAAGATATTCAAAATCTCTCACAATAATAGGGGTCTATCTACTATATACCAGGTAATGTGGTTTGCCAGGTATTTTTCATATGTGATCTCCTTTAGTCCCCCACACCAAAGCTTTAAATTAGGTCTTCCTGTCTCCATTTTACTGAAGAGGATACTGAGACCTCAAGATTTTCAGTAACTTACCCACAAAGTTTGGCTCTGCGCTGGCTACTTATTAGACCTTACCTCACTTATTTCTATTGAATTAGAGTTGCTCTCAGATTCTAGTCATCCAGGATAAGATGAAAGCACCTGAGAGGCTCCACCCTGTGTCGAGGAGGGAGAAAGCTTGGGCCGATTTTGCTCACACTCATGTCTCTCATGTAATCATGGTGTTGGCATTGACTGTCATCAGTAAATTTGAGGAAATGAAAACGATCATCTTGGTTCCTGTTTAAAGCTGAATTATCTTCCACAAGTTGGAATCCAAGAAGCCTGAGAAAACTAATCTACAACAACTGAAAACTTTTATGGTGCCACATTTTATGAGATTCATAAGTATTCTATAAATGAATGGATAAAAAAATGAATAATCATTCTCCCAAACATGTTTCAAAGCACAAGCGGGCTACATTCCTATGCGCCTTCTTACTCAATTTTCTTTTTCTCTTTTTTTGGAATTCAGGGGCCCTCGGCCAGCCCTATTTTGTATTTTATTTAGGGATAGGGTCTTACTGAGTTGTTTAGTGCCTTGCCCGTGCTGAGGTTGGCTTTGAACCCGAGATCCTCCTGCCTCAGCCTCCTGTGCCACTGGGATTACAGGCATGCGCTACTATGCCTGGCTCCTACTCAATTTTCTGTATATATTTCCATGTCTGTGGCCTCTGCTTATAAGCTTTTGTTTTGCAAAAGTCAGGCCAAAAGATAAAGTGTAGCCATGTGAAATTGGGCAGTTAGTAGCTCCTTATTGAGGAATCACAGTAACGATTTTTTTTTTTTTTTAAATTTCAGGATATATTTTACTCTCTTATCAACATTTCATCCAGAATTTTTTTTTCTTTTTTTGGTGAATCTAAGAAAGTTCCTAAGATTCCTTTTTCTCTTTTGCAGAAAAGTAGTTCTTCAGCTACACTTTCTTTAAAAAATGAAATACATATAATTTTCTACATTTGCAACCTAAGGAGTTACCTAAAAATAAAAGCATATATCATAATATCAGAGCTTAGCTGAAGTGTCTGTCTGAACTCACAGACCAGTTTTTCAGAATATTGTAGCTCTCCTGAATGGCTGTAATTCATTTTGTCAGCACTGAGAGAAAGAAGGCCATATTTGATCCTAAAGCCCCACCTGGTTATGCCTCACCAATGACTTCCCTACCTGCCCACAGCAACGTGCGTTGGCTTTGGCATGTGCTGGGCTGTGCACCACTATCAATGGAGTCCATTGTCTCACAGCTGGGCACCTGCCTGGCAGGCTCAAACAATGAGGCCATACCAGGAACCCCTCCTTTCTCCTCAGGGCACTCACTATGAAAGAAAACTTGTTGGGGCCTGGAAGCCCACTTTCATCATAATTGGGCTACTTGGCCAATAGTTAATCACCCATGTCTCTGGGAGAACACATGAAGCTACTTCCAAATCTCAGATACCTGAGAATCCATCGGGCAAGGCAGAGTTAGTGTTGGCTTTGTGCTCCTCTGGTGCTCAAATTCTTCCCTGTGACTGCTTTATACCTTAATTTTCACATAGTGAAATACACCCCTAGGCCATCCTCAGATCTGTGAAATCATTCTGAGACCCATAGCCTACCTGGACCAGGTCTTAGCCAGAGCTGCCAGACACAGGATTCCACACTGCAGAAGGCCTTCTTTGAAGAGGTATTAGTACTATTATAACAATAAAAATCATTCCACTTAAAAACATAAAACATGAAATATTTTAATACCTTTTATTTATTTGTCAGTTTATTTGAATTTAAAAGACAAAACGCAGAGGTTATGATAATGGTTTTCATAGTCAGGCATACCTGGGTTCTAATCTTATGTCCACCACATTAATGAGGCATGCATTCAGAAGTTGCTTAATTTCTGAACCCTTCTTTGGTCATCTAGAAAATGGGGATAATTATACCCATTATTGAGAATTTAATCAAATAATGTCTGTAAAATACTTAGCACAGGGTTTGGCTAACAAAAACATTATTATAACTATTACTCTATTATTACTATATAAGCTCAATGATGAATATGATGGTACAATAACTGATACTATATTGAATGTTGAATGTCTAACTTCACCAAAACGTATGAGGTTTATAATTTCAAAACTGAAATTGGTTATGGAACTACCATACCTCCTACAAATCCGAGAAAACAGATCAGTAATTGTTTTAATCTCTAGTTTAGATTTAGTATCAAGAGAATTCTAAAATCTTTAAATTTTTCAATATTAAAAATTATAACCAAATTATTTCATTGGGCCAAATTTTAAGACCTGTTACAATTTAGGTCTGCTCATCAGAAGCTATTTAAACCCATTTCCCACCATTTGTTTGAACAAGACAACCTCATCCCTCTGAACCTCAGTTTTCTCATCTATAAAGCAGGAATATTACTAGAGTACTTACCTTTCACGAGTTTTTTGAGGTTTAAATAAGACAATACCCGTTAAGTACTTGGCCCATATACTTTCTCAGCAATCATGAGCAAATGTTGATCATATTTATCCCGATATGGCTACCAACAAAACTGCCTTGCTCTCCTGTGAAATGCTTCCTGCCTTCTATCATCCACTTTTGTAACTATAGCTGGAAAGTCCTGGTATTGGTGGTTTGGTGATGCTTTCTAGCAAGTGCTGTTAATTTGCTCATTTCTCCAGGTGGACTTCCTTTAAAATGAACAGAGGATGTGAACTAAGACTTCACATCAGAGGGGCAACCTGAGGAAAAGTGCTATACAAATAGCAAGAAAAAAGCACCAAAGGCAGTGAGACCCACGTGGCCCTCATCAGCACCATTCCAGTACTTTCTGGACTCAATGGTGTCCCTTTTATTCCAAACCTCAAAACAAAGCACAGTCTTTCCCTGCTTAAAGAATTTATTAATATACTAAATTTTATTGAGGCATAAATTTAAGTGCAGTTATATGTTTAGCTGATTAATTTAAAAATAGAGGAGATTATAAATCTTTTGGAAAACTGAAGTTACATGGAGGTCATATTTGTGAAGAACAGAAATGTATTAGAAAAAGTCAAAAGCATTTAAAAATCATTTCTTTCATCTTCACTATCTTCTGTCTGCTCTAAGGACTTCAGTTAATTAAGCGCTATCACTGACTTATTGAGCTAGATCTAAAATGGAAAACTGAGAGGTCAATAAAAATTTTCTTTGTGGGCTTATTCCTTTCCTACTACCTGTGATTGAAACTTATATTCTTTTTGTATCTTTTTTGTCTTTTTCTAATATGATTCTTGCTTTTCCCAGGCTCACACATTAAAATATTTGAATTCTTTAATTGTGATCAATTACATTGTAGTTTATGTAGGTAGTTTCCCCCAAATAAAGAAAGCAAAGGACACTATTGCTTCCTTTCCCCTTTGTTGGCAATTTTTTTTTTAAATAAATAGGTGTAACCTTTGACCTCTTTGTGTGTGTGTGTTTCTGAAAACTTCTTTGCAA
>JAJEJO010002519.1:278053-419880 GCA_020662805.1 Glaucomys volans
GATGCAAAGGTCATTGTGCAGGGTCAAAGGGCAAAATCAGTGGTCCATGTTACCCCCCAACTGCAGGGCTCCACTCCACCCACACAATTTTAAGGAATTAGAAAAAACAGGGGAACTACCAGAAAGTGCAAAATATGAAGAAGGCAGCTTTCAGCTCCTTCAGCATGGAGTAGAACATTCAATTCTGAGCTTTTACTATTGAACTTGAATAGCCTGCACATTAAAAAAAAAAAAAAAAAAAAAAGAAGAAAAGTTTTCTATAGAAACCCAATTTCTTAAAGTCCAGGAAGCATGCAGCTGGTTAGTGTTAACAAAAGACCTTGACAGGAACATGTAAACTATATTGAATGTCATGCTTGGGGCCTATCTGCCAGCAATATTGTAGAGTTGTTTCATTAAATGTGAATACTGTACACTGAATATGGGAAAACTTTCTGCAGCCTTCATCGTTTCACATAGTACATAGAATTTGAGTCTAGGTAAAGAACATGTCCTGCTGTCACACCGCTGAAGATGTTCCTGTGCAATCTCTTTTGTTGAGTCCTTATGAAGCTACAAGTCACAAATCCAAGATTCTGCTCCCTGAGGACACGTTATGTGAGACACAGCACTATTTTCGTCTTCTGCCTATCCTGAATGCTCTGTGAAACTTAACCTTAAATACCATCATGTAACAATCACACAAACTTTTGCTAAAGGCCTTATATACTAATAAAAAGACAGTGGTGCTTCCGACATTCTGAAATGCTCTGAAAACCAACTTTTCCAATACTAAATACAACAAAATAACCTTCATAAAATATAACTTTTCTCCATTTACACTTTTTTAAAGGATTAGTATCCTATGCTTTTCAAGCACAGGAATCTGTGAAATAACTCCTAACATGGACAGATTTTTCTTTTCTAATACATAACTTAAGAGTCTGGAGAGTTTTAACTCAAGTCCAGCCTCTAAACAAGGAATATTCTTGTTTACTTTAAAAATGGAAACAACATATAGTTCCATTATAATTGTTAAAAAGTTAGCTTTACAAACATGGGAATTTTAATTTAAAAAAAAATTCTTAACAAAACTATACAGTGTACAAATTACTGTCTACAAGGTAGGCGGTTCATTAAGAAGACCTTCCGCTCTTCTTGCTACTTGCAGCTTCACAGATTCATTCACATATTTTTTAATGGAGCTGCCCACCCGAACATTACCCGATAACTATATTGCTATAATTAAGATTTTTTTTTTGCCATGTCTTTATGTACAGTCTCCTTCACTGCCTTTTATTTTATTTTTTCCTTAGACAAGCCTCAGACGCTCACGTCACTCCAGGGGAAACACGCTTCAGAGGCACTGTGAGTGGCGGGCTGCACAGCAATGCAACGAAGGCTGGATAGTGCTACAGGCTGGTGGCTGGAGACACCACCCTGTGGATGCCCTCGGGTGACCGCCTTCCTGAAGCTCTGCAGTTCTGGGTAAGGGAGGGGCGTGCAAGACCTGCAGAAGTGGGGCCCTTAGTCAGAATATACTTCCTGGTAAGAGGAGGAGGAGGAGGCCGAAAAGTGGATTTGAGATTATATATAGTAGTATTTTTAATAGTTTCATCTCAAATGGAAAGAAGAGAAAAATGGATTAAAGGAAAAACAAACAAAAAAAAGCAACACTTGCACTAGGCCTTTGTATTCAAGAGGCAGGCAGGAATACCCACAGTGCCACACTTGGTTTAGCTAGAACTGCTCATCCACTGGCAAAAAAGAGAGCAAGTCTGCCCATAAAGAATACTGTGTGTCCTTGTGAGGTTGAGTTGTTCACCTAACAGGTCAATGATACATGAAGAGCTTGGCCGAGATGATCTGTTTCTACAGGGCAAGCATCACAGAAATGATTGGACTTCCTTTGGAACTTGCTGCTAGGATCCCGCTGTGCTATTCAGCATTTGGGCTATCAAAGTGAATGGGCTAATCAAACACAATACTCAGGCCCATAAGCATTGTTCTAAAGTATTCATTATGAAATGATATGCTGTGAGAACAATTGACAGTTCATTTTATTAGGCCATGGCCTGGGGAAGAGGGGTCAGGGGGCTCCTCAAGACAGCCTACCTTGTATCACTGATTCTGGAAGATTCTCCCTCTAGCAATAAACTCACTCAACAGGACTTGGGGTGGGGTGGAGAGGGCAAAATAAAAACAGTCTCCCTTTACCCTCTAGCCCTCAGGGGAAATAAATCAAATATATTTTTGAGGTACCACAGGAAAATTGATTTCTTAAAATTCTATATTTGCCTCTGCTCTAGTTCTCAGTTTAAAAGGGTAGGTAAAAGGGAAAACAGAATTTTAAAATTTTTCTTCCCTAAAAACAACTTTGATTTTAATCTCTCAGTCCAAATATGTTCAGTAATAGCAACCCTTCATTGACTCTTCTGGATATTAAAAAAAAAAAAAAAGAAAGAAAGAAAGAAAAAATCCAAGTGCACTCCCATTCATTTGAAGTAGTAAGTCACAGGTAAATTATATTCTATCATTAATAAAATGAAGATATGGGGCACGTAAGTGGCGGGAAAGAACATGCGGCAGCACTCCCTCCAGCTGCTTGAATGTCTTTTGCAGGAGAAAGCAAATTCCTGCGCTAAAGCCCAAAGTGTGAAACATCCAACATCTGCTACATGGGCATTGCAACCAATGTCTTTGCCAAATATGAGACAGGCTCACTCTCCACTGTGGATCTGGAACTTTCAAGAAAAACTACCACCACCAATTTAAAAAGTTTTCTTAGGCCAATTCTGCCTCTAGGAGAATTTGTTGCGTTTGCTAGTTCTTACTATCTGGTTCTTTTGAAAACCACAAATGAATTCAGCTTGCACCCCAGGTGGGAAATTAGAGAGGGGGAACCTGTGTAAGTTGAAGTTTGTCACAGTAGGCAGAACAGTCGCTTGGCAGCCCGGGCCCATCTCAGGGTGCACTGCTTCACAGCTACACTGTAAAGTGTTAAAAATCCTCCCACCCACCCCAGAATATATATATATGTATATTAAAAAAAATCCCCTGTCCATCTCTCAGTACACAAAAGGACCTCATCACACTGCAAAAATAGCAGTACCCACTTTGGTCAATTAAAACAAACAAACAAAAAAAAAGCATACATTATTGTTTTTTTAAATCTGTGTACTTACCTATAATAACCAATACAGCTAAAAGCACTACCTACATAGGCAAAACTTGGTATTGCATAATTCGTATAAATTTGAAACCCCTCCCCCCCAAATATTAATTGGAAGATGAAAAACATGAAAGGTTAATAGAAAAAACACCAAAATACTGAAAATATTGCTGGTCGATTACAATTTTTAAGCGGCAACTATACACAGCCATGATATGCTTTATAAATGTGAGATAAAGGTATAACTGTCTAAAAAATCCATGATGTCACACATTTTTCTTCGTCTGGAGTACAAAATATTTTGTCATAAAAATGGTAAAGATTTAAAATGATAATAAATGCAGCAAAACAAGTGTAGTGATGTCACTTTTTGTGTTTTTTTGTTTTTTTATGTTTTTTTGTTTTTTAGATTTCAAGGCAAGGCACGTAATGTGGACATTATATCTTCGTGCAAATTAGGATTACTGGAAAGAGTATTTTTAATTAAAATTTTAAGAGACATAGAGGCAAAATGTGTCTGCCCATGCACACTATGGATCTGTCAATACAAGAAATTTGTTGAACAAGGCTAATGTCTGAAAGCACCATGCAAGTTTTCAGCACCCTGATTACATTTATTTTCTCAAGAGTGCGTTTTTATATCCTACACCCTGGCGTTCCCAGTTTGTAAACTGTAAGCTTTACCCTTGTGACATGGATTTGCCTGCCTCTTTGTCTCTATAATGCAGATTTTATAGAACCTTTTGTACACCCTATGGGTTCTTGATGCAACCAGTAATTTAAATAAATAAATTCTACCTCCATGGAGGCTGCAGCTAAACCAACATAAGTGCTGTGTTTTCATTCTTTTTTTTTCTTTTTTCTCTCAAGCACATGATTTGTCTTGATTTAATGCCTTTTTAAATGCCCTCAAAAACTGAGGGGAAAATAAATTCGTTCAAAATTATTTTAAATTCTTTTTAATCCCCTCAATTTAGAGTCCAAGGGCTGAAGGACTTATAATCATGATTCCCCTTTAGATATAAATTTATAAATTGCACTTGCCTCTGTTAAGTGTTTCTTTTGTGGGGAAAATATTATATTAATTTTTACTGTTGCATGCAGAGATAACACTTCACCTACATAGAGGCATTTCTTCCATAGAGCCTTTGTGTTCAAACTGTTTTTTTTTTCCTTTTTTGTTTTTTTTCTTTTTTTTCTTTTTCTTTTTTTTTTTGTTTTTTTTGTTTTGTTTTTTTTTTAAGATTTCAAACTGGGTTACACACTGGAAAAGGCTGGGTTAAGGGCCAAAATTTAATAAATCTGTACTGATAACTAAAGGCTACAGAGATTTTATATATTTCTTTTTAACTTTTAGAAATCAGAGTGCTTATAAAATGGCTGGCTCATGGCTCTGTCACCCAGCACCTCTGACGCCGCCTCCTAGCCTTCGTTGGTGAGATAACCAGGAATAGTGATTCCATGCGTAAACAACAAGAATACTAAACCAATAAAACTAGCTTATCATGCAAATATTAAGGCATCTAGAAAGTCAGTTAAAATATATTGTCATAGAGACAGAACATCTATTTCCCAGCGGACTTCATGTAACAAAGGCTACGTTGCAGGGGCTGCGATCTACCATCAGTGAAATATCATCGACCCTTTTAATGTCATTATAGTTTCAACCTTAAGGGAATTAGTGATTGTAAGTGCTGCAATTGCTGGTCTATCATCTTCTTTCTTCAGTTTCTTTCCTTTCTCCCTTTTGTTTTGTCCAGTCTTCCTCTTTTCCTTTTTTTTTTTTTTAATTTCTTAAACTATTGTTGTATTTCTTTTTCCCTCAGTTGCTTGTTTCTGCTTGAAGGAAAGGTTCTCCAATTATGTTCAAACCATAATTTTGGACATTTGCCGGAAGGATGGGTGTCCTATTTGACACTTGGAAAGGAACCAAGCTAGCCCAGGTACCAGGACTGTTGAGAGGAGAGGGGCAGCAGGGAGGGAAGAAAAAACAGAAAGACAATGTTAAAATCTACAGTGATATTAGAAATACAAATTCCAGATGCATCAAATTACTACTATAACTTTATTCAAAATTAATGAGATAATATACATCTAACATGAGATAAATATGCCAATTACACATGTTGTACCTACTTATACTATATGATCTATTTCTTTCATGAAAAGTAAGACTAATTTTGAGACAGGAAAACCTGGAGTAGAACATATACACAACTGTTGAACTGATTAAGGTTATTCTTCCTAAAATTTTTGATGCATTTGAATGTAAATGCAATATGATTTTTTTTTCCAAGAGAAAAAAGAAAAGCAGTCTACAACGATACCAGTATACTGTAGTTTGCCAGTCACAATATGCTAATCTTGTTTTACCTCTACTTCATAAGCAATTCAGTTATAAAGATGGGTTTCAATATTTTACCTACCTATTGGGTTGAAAAAAATTGAAAAGTATAATGGAAGATATTTCTTTCCCCCTCACAAGAGGAAAATAAATTTTCCAGGTAGTCTCATGCATAATGTGCAATTTTTTGAAAATACCTGATTATCAAACATATCTTCATCAGAAATTGACAGTAAAGACCAAACAAATGAAAAAAAATGGAAAACAGTTTTTGTTCTCTGTGTGAGAAACTTTCACAGGAGGCTGCAAGGCCACTGCCTGTGCTTCTTGGTTCTAGAGCTCTCCAGTGGTTTCCTTATCCTTCTCTATAACTTATTAGAGATAGAACCAAAGTTTTCCTTTCCATTCATGCCCTGCCTTCAACACCAGTAAGGACACCATCTCTGAGCTGCTCTGAATTAGGGGAGTGGGAAGGGCAGAGGGAAGGTCTGTTGGGAGGGATAAAGGGATGAGATTCCAATCTCCTCAGTTTTGACCTATGGTGGGGATGTTAAAAAAAAAAAAAAAATTGAAAAACTGTTCTCTAGTTGCTCTCACCAAAAAAGCATAATCTCTCACCAAAAAAGTGTCATGTGGAGGAAAATAACACCAGATGTACATACCACAAGTTTTGGGGTACACCTAATCTGATGTATTGCTTGTTTCAATATTCAGCTTGGAACAACTGTCAGCTAAGTAACAGCTGCATAAAAAATGATGGACCAAACCGAGAAAACATCAGACAGACAATTGCATACCCAGCTTAGTCAGGACCTGGCATGGAGACACACTTTCAATGTTTTAAATTTCATTTAGTATCCTTTGCTTTACTTTTGCAACCATAAGGTGAGATATATACTCTTACATAGCTATCGATCTAGATACACTCATTTGTTCATAGTTGAATTCCAAAGGTACAGAAGGCTTTATGGAACATGAAGGAACAAGTTTGGATTAAAATAAAACTCGACATATAATATTTTACTCTACTGATATCTCTATACAAGATGTGACTTATTACTACAAGTCTAGTAGATAATTGAGATATTTCAACAGAAAAAAAATCACAATGATCTTTTTTATTTAAGGGATTTTATGATCAGATGTCAAATTCCATGACAGCAAAGTTCATCTCTCTTTTTGCTAATCAGTTAGTGTAGGACCAAAAACAGAGTAGATGTTCAATAAATTTTTGAATAAGCAAATCAATCAATCATTTCAAATCACACCCAACTAAACAGTTTTTAAAAGGTGCTGCCCAATTTGCACACACTCATCAATACATTCTGATTTAGTCCATATTCAGAGAAAATAGATATCTGATTTAAAATTATAGGTGTTTATGGGCAAAAATTTATTATGTACACATTCAAATTAAACGTATGCATAAAGTATGTCCTCATTATTTGAATAAAAATTATAATTTTAAAGAATATTTTTCTTTGGAATCTTTTCTAAGAGACCTAACCATTTTCATTTCTCTCTTTCTGCACACATCTTCAACAATGATTCTGTGGTTTGCACCATTGATTGGGAACAGTGTTACATAATGCATCCTGAAGCTTGTTTTCCCCTCAACTGTGCTTCTACTGCACTTTGTACATAGTCCTATTACAGCTTATATTCCTTCATTTCATAATAATCTGTTATCTGCAAGCATCTTACTGACAGGTAAACTCCACAAAGAAAATGACCTACTCTTATCTATCCTTATAGAGTCCGGCCATAGCCAATGCAAACTATTTCTTAATAAAATAATTACAAAATAAACAAACATCCAATATTTTTAACCTGAAATAAGAGGGATGTGTCAAAAGGAAAAACAAAACAAAACAAAACAAAAAAAATGAGAGAGCGAGACTAGCTCAATAGATAATCTTTGGCAGCAAAATCAACAAGAATTCCAAAATAAGTGCTCTCAAAAAAATTCATTTTGAGACTGCATGTTTTAGGAATATAAAGTAAATTTTAGATTGAAAGTCCGTGTGAGCTAGGTGTGGTGGTGCACACCTGTAATCCCAGTGGTTCTGGAGGCTGAGGCAGGAGTATCATGAGTTCAGAGCCAGCCTCAGTAACTTAGCCAGGCCCTAAGCAACTTAGTGAGACGCTGTTTCAAAATAAAAAAAAAATGCTTGGGATGTGGCTCAGTGGTTAAGCGTCCCTGGGTTCAATCCCAGGTACCAAAAAAAAAAAAAAAGAAAAAAAAAAAAGAAAGAAAAGAAAAGAAATAAATCAGTGTGGTTTCTTAAAGGACAAGTCTACCAACTAATGGCAGAAAAGACAAGAATTCAGGATTTATCTTGCAATTGATTTTTTACTCAGTTCTGTAGAAAAGACATATTAATATTCTTTAGAAAATGCTTAATAAAAATAAATTGATGGTAGTCACTAACAGGACTTGCTGTAGAATGTCTAACAAATTTAATTTAAATGTTTATTTAAACCTTCTAAACCTCTCATCCTTCATTATGACCATATCAAAATTGCAGTGTGTAATATATTTGTCAATACTGTTTATGAACCTTTGGGGGGAAATAAATCTCAAACATTAACACTGTGCAGACCCCATATATGAGTTTTACAAGCCTCTTATTGCCAATCCATAGGTTAAGTTCAGAACTATAAGGCACAGACATTTTTTTAGAGTTTTTTCAGCAGTCCCATTGAAAAAAGGCCTGGTAAGACTAATTCAAACCCCATGATTTCAATGCAAAGAAAAGTATTTTATCCAACAAAATAATCTAGATCATTTAATTTCAAAAGCGCAATGCTTACAATTCCATATTCAAGTAAAAATACAGCAATGCTTCTTACGGATTTGATACTGTCTCTATGTACAAATTAATGCCAATAAAAAAGTATGGATTAAAATAAACACACATGTCTACACAAGTTAGTTATATGTAAGACAATAGTTTTAATTTATGATGGAATGAGAATTATATGAAAAATCATGTTTAATTCAACAATCTGTAATATATCTAGTAAGAGTCATGAGAATATAACTCTGAAAGGAGGTTGAATGCAGCTCCTTTAGGGATATGCCTTCAAGCTTGCATTTGCTTTAATATCATTCATTTTCCAAAGTCAAATCATCTTTCTTTGGGCAAACTAAAGATGAACATGTTTGAAAGTTGAAAGAGCATTTAAAAAATACATACTGGTCATGATCACTAACAAAAGAAAGAGAATGAGAAGGAAGTGGAGGAAAAGAAAGGGAAAAGGAAGGAGAAAGGAGGAGGAGGGAAGAGAAGTGAATATAAGTACTACGTGAAAAATCAGGCACATACAAAAAAAAGCACGAAGTATTTTAACACAAAGTGCAACTCATTCTACTGATTTCTACTCTCTCTATATGAGATCTTTAATTATAAACAAAATATACAAAAGCTAAATCAAAATTCAAAGTTTCAAAAACAAAATGGCTGGTATCATGGAGAACATTTTCACATTATTTTGAACAAAAGTATGATGTGGGTCCCCATAGAAAAGGAAGAGGAAACAAATTATTTTGACCTTGAGATGTTAGTGGTGGGTGACAGCCCTGATTCTTTTATACTGATAAGACTACCCCTGAAGCACTGTGCTTCTTGGCATCACTCTCCAAGAGAAACTGACTCAATGGTGTTTCTTTATTGAAGAATCTCACCAAATTCTGTCATTTAAGGGACAGTTTAAGGGCAACAGGGAAGATAGGACAGTGGAATGGGAAAGAAATTCAGACTTCCTCTGTAAGATTCACATGGATAGAATGAGCACAAAAGGAGAAATATCCCCAGGACAACCATGCTGAAGCCCACTAAGAGCAGGGTGACATCTTTGGTATTTTACATATGCTAGGTCACTTATCTCTCTCAATGAACTCTTGAAATGGCCACAATTTCCCCCATTTGACTAAGGAATTGAGGCAAATTATTTGTCTTGCCTGGTCCTCAGATATAATATATCCATTCTGTCTGATTCCCATGGCCATTTCACTATAATATAGTCTTCTTAGAAAGTCAGATGTTGCTGGGGATGAGCACTTGCCTCGCATGTTTTAAGGCCCTGTGTCAGATGTTGACCCCAAAATTAGAAAGAGCTTTGAACAATTTTCTGAAGGCAAAATATATTTACTTCAGGATACATTGAGTTTCCAAGGTTCCCCACAAGCTGGATCATAACCTTGCTAATACATAAGAAGAGACATATGCACTGAATACATGTCTGAGCAGGATAGCCAAGCACTCTCAAATTCCATGAATCTGTCTCCTCTGGAAACAAATCTAGTTGAAATTCTCTAGAGTAACAGTATAATCAAGACTAAGAGGGAAGAAGGTACCCACTTCTTCCTTTAAAAATGATATTACATATTTCTTAGCCTGGGTAAACTGTATAAAATAGTTGGTCTTTGCATCTAAGGAGTCCATAAATTTTACCTTTCAATGAAAGAAAGAATATTGTTCTCTGCAGCCAAACCAACATTTGATGGTTATGTGTGTGTTTGTTTTTGTTTTTGTTTTTAATTATGTGTCCTGTGACTGAGTCCTTGAGACCAAAAATGATTGATCCATTAGCTTTTAACCCACTAACGCACCAAGAGTGACAGGGTACCAAATAATCATATTAAGTCCTTGAGTTGAATCAGGAACAAAGTGAAAAATTTCACCTCATCTACTAGTTTCAGGTGATTAAGACAAAAAGAGCAACTTAAAAATGGGCAAAATTCATTATTTACTAGTACATGTTTATTTGATAACAGATTGGGCATTCTGTTTGATAGACAACTTATAAAATGTCAGAGTATCCAGTACACTAATACTTTACAGGGGAATGGCAATATTGTCCATTTGGGTTTTGTGTACCACATTTACTTCAAAGACAGTAAGCATTCTTTAAAGAAGCTTTAAAAAATACTAAGAAATGAAGCAATAAGAATTGAATATATTCCTATAACCTCAACTGTACTAATAGTCACATTATTTGTAAATAGATAGTGATAAAGTAAAAATGGCCCAGAAAGCATGGGGAATATATAAAATAGATATCTTAATAGCATTTGCCTTTAGTTCTTTTGTGACAGTTTCAGATATTCTCCAAGACTAAAAGTCTTTTTAGTTCTTTGCCTAAGCACTCTAATTTTTGACACAATATTAACACACAGGTTTTAGTATCTCTCCCAAAATGTACAAGAAGCAATTTTCCCTATTAATAGCTAAAGTCTTGTCTGGAAAAATCAGTCATGGTGTGTTAAGTATTAAGTAAGTTAAAAACCATGTTGTCCTGGATTGTATATATGTGTGTTTGCAGTGGCTGCTTACTTCAATATAACACAAAGGCTGCACATCATGTCTTTGTGAAAAAATGCTCACTCAGACTAGTGGAAGGAATAAATGGGTAGCATTTAAAGTTGAACCTATAAAGGCATTAGAACAAAGATAATAAATACACAGGTGGCCAGCACTTAGATAGTGGTTATTATTTGCCAGGCTCTGTTTTGTGTGATTGACCTACTTAAAGCTTTTAATCCTCACAGCAAACTAGAAGAAAGTGTCATTATCTGTTATTTTAGAGATGAGAAACTGAGCTAGGAAGTTAAGCATCTCACCCAAATTATATTGCTACTGCTTTGTATAAGCCAGGATTCTAACTTCAGCAGTGTGGACCTAGGATCTATGTTCTTAACCTATACATTTCACTTTGACTCCCTCTTTTGTGAACTTAAACAAACAAACAAACAAACCAGACAAGAATTTATATTGCAACTGATTATTTAAAAAGATTCAATGAATGAAGGTCCATATTACTTAGTCACACTGAAATTTCCATGAAAGTTGCCCAAACTTCAGCATAACTATATTTTATTCATCCAATCCCCTTTGTTTTTCAGCTAAAAGTAATATGTGCCTTTGTCTTATGGATGAACAGATTTGTATGTTAATAATTTGCTTTTGAGTTCCTTTTTAGACCAAGCCAGACTGGAAGCAAAAATTACAAAGTGCTTACATAGGTCTTGGGTTCCTTCAATTTATTTTTCCCATTTTTAAGGATCATTATTGCCATCTGAATGATCTTATTTGCATGCAAGATGATTTCTAATGATTATTACTATTTGTAATAATCTCTATCAGAAAGCTCCCTGGCTAGCTCTTACCTGATGTGCAAAGTACTCTTGTGGGCTCTCTGGGAAACACCAAATATCATAAACTGCAGGTGGCTCATGGAATTATTCTAACTGCAAGCAATAGCACTTTCATAGTAATGAAAGAGAAATGTATTTGTTTCTTAACTAAGTAGGTAAATAGTCTTCTTTATTGCTACTCCTTGGGGACCAACAGTTTTGAAAATAACATCAAAACGGTAAGCCATCAAACCTCATTAGTTTATATTCAATTATTTCAGATGTCTTTTGTTACTGGGGCATACAGAATTGAGGGTTAACTTTACCATGCTTGAGTGCTAGCATGTTCTAAGTAAAATAATGGCACATGCCAGCGAAATATTTAATCTAATGAAGAGCACAAGGTAAGAAAAGCCCTCACGTATGGGATCATTACAACTAAGTATTAAATTACTGTACTCTTTCAGTAAAAAGCTCTTACGTCATCCTGAAAAACCCTTCAACAAGGCAATCTATACACTTGAAAGTAACAAAAACCTATTTCCTTAGTATGTGTAGTTTAAACAAAAATACAAAGTTCTTTCTGTCACTAGAGTAAATTAAACAGACTTTGAAAAAATTTTTATCTTTTCCCTATTTGAGAGCTAAAAGTGAAAGGTGGAGAATTAACATGAAAAGGACTAATCATAAATAAGTTTAGCACATACATGCACATATACAGCAACTTAGGAAACTATGGGAGGTTTTAGCCAATTAAAAAATAGATAGAATAATCAGGCTTCCAGTAGTAATTTTATCTCCTCCTACAGATCAGGCGGCAGTGGAGAAGCCCACATGTTGATTTCCAGGCTCCTTCTCTAGTCTGTATTCCTCTCCACCCCTAGGCTTCTTTTCAATGCTATTGTTATAAGTGCTACTTGCTCTTCTTATTTGCATATGTGATTCTTCAACAGCAGACAAAATTCTCTACAAAAATGGTGCTTCAACATAGTGCCTTTCACTAGAGAAAATCATCCAAGGAATACTAAGTTAAATGGAAATGTAAGTTTTATGCAAAAGCCAAAGGAGATTCTTTCACAAATGATTTTCATTTAAAAGCAAAAATCAGCATTATTTGCCCAATTTCTCCTCTAAGGGATAGAACATATTGGTATCAGAATTCTGAAGTATTAAGCTACAAAGGATTAAGGATCTGAACGCTTTTTGATATTGCTCCTTTAACTCTGTTCACATGTGCAAAGATCTTCCTTCTCGTAAAACAAAGTGAAGAAACATAACTGAATATTCCACCTTTGTGTTTTTCAGTTTCTTGAACTTCAATGGGCTTTTGCCTTTTCTTTTATAATTTATGGTGTTTATTATATTTATTCACTCATGGGCTCTGTTATTTAAATACCACTAAACATTCACAATACACCTACTCACAGCACTAGCAAACATGAGGATAAAAAAGGTAAAGTAATAAACGGTGCTTCTGATGATGATGGAGCTCGCTCTTTATGGACGTAGAGTGTGAGAGAATACGCACTTTACATAAAACATCTTCATGTAAGGTAGGTGTTTGATGTACTTCCTTTTGTTGCAAAGGGTTAATCAGAAAGGTTTACATTTGGGAATGCTCTGAAAGATGCTCCTCCCTCTCCGTAGCACTGCCAAAAATCATCTGACAGGAAACGTAAGATTAAGTTTGTCCTACCTAAGCGAACAAAGAGTGCTCTGAACAGGCCACCGGTTTACTGCAGAGCGGGAACTTTTCTAATCCTGCTGGAATCTGCAGTGCTGCTCAGAAAATATCACGGAAAAAGTTGTTTTCTTTCCTCTAACATCTTGTCTCTGGATCATCTCATTTTGGTCACACTGCTGATCCTGCTGCTTCTCCCATAAAGGTTAACTTAAAGCTCCAAACATAATCATGTGGAAAATGGACATTATTGATTCCTATGGCCCATTGTTCCCCCATCCTAAGTCCCTGAAGTTCAAGTTCAATCTGGAATTACATCATGTCTGGTTTCTCCTGGTTACCAGACGGCTTGAGACGTGACCACAGCTACAGAAAAAACAAACAGCCTTCTTCACGCTTCGGCTCCCCTATCGATTCAAACGTAAACTTTTTTTCTTTCTCTCAAGTATGCTTCAAGTATGGAGCATGGTTAATTTAGAGATTAAGTTCCAAATTAGATTATCTAATGGCATCTTAATGGATTGCTGACCCATTTCCTGTGGGATGGCAGCAGGCAAGTCTGGCTGGAATACAATTAATTTCTTAGGAAGTGTTCTGAAGAGTTTGCCTAGATAAAAAGGAAATGTCGTATTGCACAAATCTTTCTTTATAAATGGAGAAAGTTAGGCAAAAACTACAACAAATCCCAATGTATTTTTCAACAGTCAGATCAGAGACATTGTGTGTTTGTGAAAACCATATCAAGAAGAAAGGTAACCTTTCTAGTTTTGATTTCATAACAGGTGCAAATAATTTTGATGAGAATAGAAAGGAATTCCTTGCAAGAGAATGTTCAAATGCGCCCAGCAACCCTGGTTAGCAGCCCTGTTAGCAAACAATGGCCATGTGCAATTTTGGCTTTTTCAATTTTCTGCCTTGAACCAAAGTTTCTTCCATTCATCTATCTTATCAGCATTTCTATCATGGTCCCAGAGTGGTACTAGGGGCCCAGGCTGGTGTATAAAAAGTTGTACATTCTGAACACACTTTAGAGCTAACAGCTGAAAAGGAAACTCAGCACTCTGAGAATAAAGCTCCCCCCAGGAACTCCAGGAACAACCCAGCTGTTGTACTATAGTTATGTGTCAAGATAACAAACTGAGAGCAGGAAATGCTAACCTAGTCAATTCTCTGGGATGGCCTAAGTGTAACATTGAAACAAAAGTTAACTCTTAATTCCACCTAAGAACAGGCTGTGTACTGCCACTGTCACACACATGCCACATATCTGTGGACATAGCCACACTTATATCCACATGTACGCACTTATGCATAGACAGATGCAAACATCTATGTGCATATGAACATACAGTTGCAACCCAATACTGAGAACTGTTTTTTCTTAAATATTCCTTCATAAGCCTTTTGAGAGCATACATTTTACCATGAAAGTGTTATGGAGGTAACAAAGAAAAATGGTAAATGGACAAGGGCAGTGTTATGTAAAGAGAGTTTTATATACATATGAAATGAACACTGTTATTCCTTCCTTTTTGCCCTCCCTCTCCTAGCCAACCAGATCCAAATAACCTTTACTGGCTGCTAAATTTCTCTTGGGAAATCAAGCAACTCTCTAGAATTGCAGTAATAAACGACAATTTCTTACAAAAACATGTGTAAAGCAACTACAAAATGAAGTATTGAACTCATGGAAAGGAACTGCTAACACATGTAACACGGAAAAGAGCTGATAAAAGTCTCTTTGGTGCCATTCAATTATGGCATCGGCAGAAACACAAAAATCCTTCCAATTATTTTAGTAAAATCTTCATTTATTCATTATTTCAGAGGCTGAGCAAATGGTTTGTGTAAACATATCCTTCAGTAACACGCACATGTTTATTTTAGCCATCTGAAGGCTTCTTCCATGTTTATAGAAGCCATCAGACACATACAACCCTCACTTGTGGCTTTGCGTCTTCTTGAAAAGGGTGAAGGGGGAGAAGGGAGAATGAAACAATAAATCCAGTTTCTCTTTTGCATAAAGCATTCCCTCCAATGTTTTAAAATAACTTCTGCTTATATTATTCTTGGATTGTCCTTCAGCTTTCTTTTTTCATTCAATTATATTGCTCTTTCAATATTCAATAGTACAAGCAAAGTTCTGCCTATAGTTTCAAGAAAGAAAGCCAGTTAGAGGGTACCTACTCTATGTGTTTACACCCATATAATGCACATGTGCAAAAAGAAAGTGATTTGTCCACATAGGAGAACAAAGCACAGTCGCAACAGTGCCTAGCTTGAGCAAATTTGGTACCTATGACCCTCCCAGGAGTGGAACCCATTCTCACTGAAGTAGAAGTGAGATGGATCTTCATCAACGTTTTATTCTGTGTTAATGGCAGTTAACTGACCTTCTGCTCCGGCAGAAAGCTTCACTTTCTCAAGGTGCAAGTTACTCTTTAGCTGATGACCACACACACGCACACAAACAGAAAAATGGCTCACAGAATTCTAAGGTCAAAACAACAAAACACCACCAGGTTGCAACCTAGGAAGGCTGTGAAAACTTTCCAAAAGTCAGCTCTGGTTCCTTAGGGAATGTTTATAGCCCGAGGTGGGGTCAGGGAGGACAGAGGAAATCTACCCGCTTTGATTACACTACTTGCACAGCTCCCTAGGACCTGCCATTTTCAGTCCCAAAAAGGAGCTGCATTAAATGACATGCAAACACCTCAAGAGGGCAACTGGCATGAAGCGGAAGAGGAGGCAACCATGAACCAGCGAGATGGCAGCAAACAACAGACAATTCAAACAGCACAAAGCCACGCAGAAACACTACAACGTCTCCAGGGATTGCCTTTTGTTAAAAACAAAAAGCAACACCCACAACAAAAATAGCCCGCGGTATCTTCTTCATTCCATCGTGCCAAAGCTAAACTATTTAATTCTCTGGTTGACCAGATCTACATTTCTGGTATATTTTCACTTTATTGAGATGATTGTAAAACTGTAGCTGTGCCTGGAAGATTTTAGATATCTATGATCTGCCTTCAAAAATGGTAGTTTTAGGAGACTTGAGTTGTAGCTCAGTTGGTAGAACACTTGCCTAGCACAGGTGAGGCACTGGGTTCGATTCTCGGCACTGCACATACATAAATTAAAATAAAGGTTGACAACTAAAATAAATAAATGTTTTTTTAAAAAGGGATAGTTTTACAGGAACTGGGGGTATAGCTGTGATTTAGTACTCGCCCAAGCTGCATGAGGCCCTGGATTCCAGTTGGAGTATTGAAAAAAAAATAATGGTAGTGTTATAGTTACTATTTCCCTTTTCAATAAAATCTGTAGAAGAAAAAAAAAAACTACTACAGGGCACAAATTATAAATTACACATAAAGCCTCAGACATGGCCTATTTATGTTCTAAAATATGAACTTGTGTCCATATTTGAAAAAGGTAACAAAGCAAAGTGAATTGCTGTCTCGTTTGAGTCTATTTATCTTAAACTGCATGATACTTGGATTTTAAGAACTGTGGGTGTCTTGTCCAGCACAGCATTTAGGATAGCCCCACACAGAGATGCAATAAATCCCTGTAGAATGTATAAGCAAGACGCCTGCCATCACCAATTACGCGCCTTCTGAGTCACTACAAAAAGGGAAGAAACAACCCAAAGCTGCCCGCTTAAGGGCTGTATGACTCACTGAGGCCGTTCTACACATCACTATCTACTAACCCAAAGAAAAACTATTATTTTTGAGATGGGGAAAAAGAAAAAAATATTAATTCTGAATTCTTTTCTATGACCTGAAACTGATTACCATGTCAATTTTTCACCAAGATGGGGCTTTGTGAAATGAACAATACCCCCCTTAGAGTTGAATTTAATTATCATATTCATTCACTCCACATACATGTGTTCTGAGTCATTGTCCACTCACCTTTTCTTTGGGGGGAATATCTGTTTTTGATTCAAAAAAATCTGAGGAATTAAGTGAAATTATTTCTTAAATTGGCAACAATTGACATCTTTATTGGATTTAATGTATTTTCAATGTGCTATCCTAGTTTAGATTAAGTAAATGCCAACCAGTAATCCACAGATTTGGAAGTTCAGACAACGACAGGCACATTTGCAAACATGAGTACATTTCATCTGATTTGCAATTTTTCTAAATATGGCAAGCTTGTATGCAGACATGAGCTGTTTTGCTAACTTATGAGCAGATAATGGAATACAGGGAGGTTTTTTTTTAATAAAACAAAATGCAAACAATGTGTTATCAAACCTAATTAAATTAACTTTTAAAAGTTTATTAATTCAGACTTTTTAATAAGGTACTTTCATTAAATGTAATTAATGCTATTAGTCATTAAGATTATTTAACTAAGATACTTCCACTGAGTTTATCTTCTTTTTGTAACTATATATTATATTTTTTTCCAGAAGGGGGAATAATACAAACTTTTCAGAGGGGGGATCATAATAGGTAAAAATGTATCCATTTTTAAATTTGATGGTTTGTTACTCTTCAAAAAGGAAAAGTCATACTGTATTCATTTAGGTATTGAATTACTAAAAAGCCATCAAAGTTTTTAGAAAACAATATGAATAGTTTTCTTAATTCCTCCCTGAGCAAACATGGACATTTAATTAATCTGACTCGAACTTTACTCTTCATCAGTTTCTATCAACCACCATGGAGCTGAGCAGCCAGCTCTATCACAACTAATAGCTCAGCAAGTGACTTCATGTAGGCATTTTCTGTAAAGGAAGGATCACAATCATAGCTGGGCTGAAAAATTAAGTTGGCTCTACTTTGGTGAACTCAAGGAATGACCCCACTCTCTACTGCAAGTTTTTATTTCTTAATACATATGATTATACCATGAATTTTAATTATTTGATTTTTCAATTTGACATGATTTATTAAAATAACACATAAGAAGCTACCTCAGAACTACTTACTATCTAAAACCAACACATGAAACAATCTCCGAATTGCTTTTGAAAATAAAATTTTGGAATAATTATCTTAGCCAACCAAATGAAGTCAACCCTCAATGGGTCACTTAAGTGTACAAACGAATTAATACTTTATTTAAACTAAATTCTTTTATAGTTATTGATTCCAATAGGCTATCCACTCCAAAATTTATGGGTACAGCTAATAATAATTAAATTGACTAACTTGAAATTTTTCTTCTAGCTTTTCTTCTCTGACAAAGGAAAAAATGAATAGTAAAATGGCTTAGAAGAAGCAGTAGAGGAAAGAGTCAAAATGAGAAGAATGTATAATGGGAAAGACCAATGCTTTATCCTCAAATAGCTGAAAAATCTTCCCTAAAGCTGGAATTTCATTTTTCAGGTCCTAAAATCTAAAAGTCAAATTCTACCCCCTCCCCCACGAAAAATATTATAAATTTTATCAAACATTTGACAGTATTTAGAAATTCCAATGATCAGTTAGCATATGCTATAGTCCCAAATTAATTTGATGTTGCACTTAAACAGGAAATAAAGGAAAGGGGAAGGAGAAGAGGAATGGCATAGCCAAAACAACTAAATTTTTAACATATACTTTCGGTAAAACTAGTTAAAAACAAACACTATAGGTCATGGAAGTTTGAGGTGTAAGTGTAGGGTTGGAAATAATTAAAATGTTACCTTTGCCAAGTAATTCCCAATGTATCCTCACTGGTACTGGGGTATAAATGCCTGCCGTTTTGATTCATGGTCCAGTCACAAATCCTCAGCTGTCAATTGAAACCTAGCAGTCAGATATGGATCGAGCAGTACTACAGTTTTTAGTATTTAAATGAACACATGCAAACTAGTACTGTATATGGCATTAACCTTACTTTCCCAAGAGGCAACTTAAAGAAAAAAAAAAAAAAGCAAAAGAAAATCTTATTCTGAAAAGCAAAATTCCTAGACTCTTTCTTAAGAAAAAGCTATTGCAATATGCTTCTCTATTAATTAAAGCATACAAGAGAAACAAGTGCTTAGAACATAACAATTAGCCATTATTAGAGTACAAATTGAGCTGAAATAAAAGCAAACGTTAATGTTCAATAGAGAGATATATTTTAGAAAGAAAATAAATATGCTTTTTTTCTATGCAACATACCAAATTATCTGCACTGAATAAAATAATCAATAACTTTAAGCATGCAGTTTGCAAAACAGAAGACATGCAGTTTAGAGGAGAAAGGCCCCACCCTAAGTAGACATTCACCCTAACTTATGTATACAAGCATCAAGGTGTTCAATTTTAGGTGTTTACTAATTGTGCTTCACTTAGTCTTATTTGGAAAGAGTTGATAAGAATTTCTGTTTTTATTTTAAATTCAGAGCAGTGGTATTTAAAATTCTTTACTACATCTGAAGAAAGTGAGGAATGCACTGAATACAAGCTGAAACAAATTCTTCCCAGATCCAGGAATCATCAGCTCTGCCCTTCAGAGATCCTTCGAGTAACCCTATCCAGCTCTGTTTGGTTAACAGCTGCCCTACAGTGCTAGCAGATTTATTGAAAAGATATATTGCTTATTTTTATGCTTAAGAAAGTAAACTTATCTGGCTTGGGGGGAAAACACAGTAGACAACCATGATTTTTAACCTTTAGATAGCCAGGCTGTAAATTAACTGCATCCTGCATTGAAAGGGTCTTCTTCACTGCCATCCATGAAACCTGGTCTGATGCTTTTCAAGGAGAATTTCAGGATGATGATTGGAGCCAAAACGCCTTTAAACTTGTGATAAACTGTTTTATCTATTTTGCTAACATTTTGACTTAAAAGTTAGCTATTAGACATCTTTTCCTTTCAGACTTCAACTTTCTGCACACTCTTAAGGAAGGGTGATTTTGGAATTTCAGAATGTTTCTGCTCATTTTTTCAGTTCTCTGAGGCTCTAAAACTGCAGTCTAAAATTACCAAAATATATGTTTTAATTGTGCTGATATTTCAGGCAAAAGTGATTTTATAATTTTAAAAACGGAAAAATTTCCTTTAGACAGGCAGACACATGGATTGTTAGATATGTAGATTCTGCTCAGAAAACACAACATTAAGAAGTCATAAATCAATAATCAAATTAAATTAGAAATGAAAATAAGAAATCTTAAAATTGACCATAATACTTGCATAAAAGAGACTAATGTACTTCATTTTCAGTCAAATGGATGACATATTTTTACTATTTCAAAGAAGTTAATGTATTCAGTCTAGTGTGTGAGAAGCAATATGGCAAGATTTTTTAAAGTTCTCAAAGTGGGTCAACAGAAATTCAATATGTTGGGTGAATTGTTTATTTTTAACAATAATAGAGTAAAACCGATGATCTATTTCAAAATAACAAGTTTTAAAAGGGCTATGAAAATCCAAAAACAGTTCAAGAAATTGACTTTGCATAAAGATTACCATAGGGACAAACCACTTGTTAATCCTGTTATTATCAAAGAAAATGCTAGCTTTGACTTAAAAATTCTCAAAAAGGGAGGATACATTTAGGCACAGCATATCTTAATTCTGTTAACTGCTAACTTGAGATTAGTTTTTATGGGGTACTCAACCTAGAGTTTTCAAAAAGTGATCATACTTTCATGAAACCAGAGGAATCTGAATGTCACTCAGAATTGGCTACTGTCCCACAGACAATGGCTGCACCATGACATCTTGGAAAAATGTTATGTAGTTGGTTCGTTGTTTTTTGTTAAAGTTGCTCATTTTTTGTTTGTTTTACCACCCCTAAAAATGCCCAGTAGGCTATCTTTGTCCACATACTAAACACTTAAACCAACATATTTTTGGACTATTCTTTCCTAAATGGTATCAAAGGTGTTAGACCTGACCATAGGTATTCACTTTTATCTATCCTTAAGATATGTGTTTGTGTGTGTGTGTGTGTGTGTGAGAAATATTTTTCCCAAACAAAAAAAAATGCTTAAATACATAAAAATTAATCAAAAGTCAATTATTTAGCAATGATTTCAAAGAAGCTGAGAGAATATTAATTAGTATTAAATTAATTTCTTTTCAGTTATTAAAAACATAAAATACAATTTAAATTTATTTACTTATTTAAATTGCAGGCCAGCATTATCACCATTTTCAAAAGTTTCCAAGGAGGCACATTTATGTTTACATGTTATCACTTATTTCAGCCAGGTACCAGAGCCAGAGTCTATTTTTTTAATTAATAAATCTTTTGCATAAAACATCTTTGAATTAAAAAACTTTGATTAAAGTGGAATTTTAATAGTGGTAGTGTGGGGAAGGGAAATAAATAATTAAAATGAAAGTCACCTATTCACTAAAGATTCCCTTTCTAAGAAAATCCATTCCTAAGAATCTTATTTGGCCAACACAGTCCTTGCCAAGCAACAGACTATAGGTATTGGAAGATTAACGCTGGGTGTAGTTAAGCTTCTTTGGGGGATGTGTTAAATACAATATTATTATAATTCAGTATTCCTAATAAAAAATAACTTTACATTAGGTTTTAAGTAAATTTAAAATAATAGGTAATAGTCTTTTGTGAGTTTAGGGTAGAGATTCCTCAGCTTCTGTCCTACGAGAGAGTGGATGTTAGAAAAATTCAGCTGTCAATTGTTATTTTTAAATTAAATTTTAAAACTTTAAGTGGCACATAAATACATGGTTTTCATTTGCAAAAAAAAAAAAAGAAAAAGAAAAAGAAAAAGAAATTCCTTAGTTCAAAGCTTCAATAACACTTTAACAAGTATTTTCTCTTAAAAAATAGGTATTCTCCCTGCCATAGTAATCAAACTTTTTTAAAACACCAAAAACAAGTGAAATCAAAACTCGGTCCATGTGTTTTTATGGGGAGGAGGGGGGAAATTCTTGTTTTTCTCATTCAGGCGTAAGTCAAACCTGATCATATGAATATTTCTTTAAAAATGCTGACTCATATAAAACATTTAAATTCTTTAATTTATATACACTCACCAACAGGAACTTAGTTATCTAAATAATTAAAATAAGGTGTATATTAAACCAACTATGCCCAGAATTCCAAAAGCAAATATAAGGTGAAGTAAAGGTATAGAATTTCCTCCCAAAGAAGCTATCAGTAAATGGGTCAGGCTAAAATAGTCTGAAGTACTAAGAAAGGAGTGAAGGTGAAGTTTTCACTGCATATGTTCTTAGGGTAGAGTTCATGAAGTCTCTGAAGGGAGAACCTTGTTCCTGGCACAACTTAAATGAGACTGTCTCCAAATATAAGGATGGGGACCATCTGGTTCCCCTCAAAAGCCTGCATAGATGGAAAAACCTAAGCTACTACACTTGAATAATTATGTAAGTAGCTGATAACCATAAAGAATCAATATTGCTTGTGATATCAGAATAAAAGTGTTTATTCAAATGAGGGCCTTTCATTGTTATTAACAGGGGCTTTTGTAAAATGCATAGCAATTAGCTTTGGGAACAGAAGAAGGTTAACAAAAATGTCCTTCTTCGGGAGACTCAGCAAACAGGCTGCTGCACTAACATCCCCTCCCGAGGACGACAGCGCTCAATCCCACCAATAAGCCATTTAGTGCAAACAGAATAATCAACACAGGCAAATTTACCTTTTCACTTTTTCTTTTTAGGTTTACAATGACCCTCAGGGGAATATCTTGAAAGGTATATTTTATGTTCTCTAGAGTTTATTTCTCCAGATGCCTCAAAGAAATAGATTTTGGGGGAATGGAGGTGGTTTTGTGGGAGCTAGAAAGATTAGCACTTTAATATTCATACTTTCCTCTTAATGCCAGGATTAGTAGAATTTTATTTTATTGCTAATTACCTGCTATGAAGCAAGTGAAATGGCCTCTGAATAAATAGTATATATAGCCTTACTGAACAAGCAAAGTAGAGTGAAATTGTCAAAAAGAAGGGGGGGAAAAAAGATATCCAAGATCAATCCTGGTACCTTAAAGTCACTTCTAATATCAATTTCTGAAACCCATGCTTCTTGAGATTTAATTTAGTTAGCACAGTAGAATCAAAATCAAGTTACACAGGTATGCATAAGCCATGAGCATAGAAAATGTTACTGACCATAAATCATAAGTTAAAAGAAAATGAAAGGTTATTTTTTTTTTCTCTTTCTTTTCAGTGAAGACTACTTTAACATGTAAAATTTAAGGTTTCAAAAGATATTGGAATCCATCATCTTCAATTTCCTTTCCAAGATAAGGATCCAGGTGAAAAAGGTTTAAGACCTTGTCCAAGGTTAGCTGTGCCCTTTCATATCAACACTCCAACCTCCTGGCTCCTAATCCCTGGTTCTCATTCTCTGCACCAGTTTGTCTGTCATTGTTCCTTTCCTACTCTGTTCTTCATGTGCAGCCCAAGAATATTTAAGACTAAAATAACTGTAAATAAAACACCTTCAGAATGTCCTTGATTCAACTTAGATCTTTTAAAGTAAATGCTTTAGGAAAGTCGGTTAACTCTTCCCTTGTGTTGATTGAAATTTAAGGCTACATGAAACACAATTTTATTTTTACGTTAATGAGATTAGTTATCTAGATATTAGCCTTTGGTAACCAGAAAAGGTAAGAGAGCAAATGAACAAATGATAAAAGACAGACAATGGAAGGATTTTTCTTTTTAATTTTAAGAATTAGCCAAAAAGGTAAGCATTTGCATAGCCATTATTTTGACTGAAACTTCCTTTAAATGTGTTTCCTTTCTAGCTAGCATATGTGAAAAGTGACCTCTTATCCATTTACATACCTACCCAGAAGGCATGTGATAGGGTTTTACGTCAAGCTGTCAATTATGATAACAGACACAATAAGAATGGCCCAAGTGTTGATAGCCTGCTTCCTGACTTTATTGAAAAGTTTGTTGATAGTCCACTTGTGTCCTTTCAATTGCCTCTAATAAATGACTGCCTTTTCAGTGGTTATAATGTACCAAACTTTGGCTTTGCCATTTGCCAGTATAAATATCACAAGGGAATTTCAACTAATGGCTGAGTTTTTAAAAAAATTTTTTTACAGAGACAATTTCTTTAAAAGGTTATTGTGTGGAACAAATTTTTAGTGTAATGAAAAGTACTTTCAAATTCTAATTTCAAATTTTATCAAGAAAAATGTAGGAAGCATTTCAATATAAACTAGCCCAGTAACTGAACTTGAAATAATAGCATTACAGTCATGCAGGAGATGGTACATGCTGAAGCTCAAGCACTGATAAAGTCCATGCAATTGTGAGAAGTGAGGCAAGGACCTGAATTGACCAGGCCACTCATTCATTAGCTCTAGGAATAGGTAGCATATATAGTCAGGAGATTATAATTTTGAGATTGTGAAAATAATCATTTCTTACAATTAATTGACTTAATTGTGTCACTTAAGGGAAGCAAAAGTGACCTCCCATTTATTCTACCTAGAATCTTGAATCTGTATCAAAATTAATATGTATTTCAATGACTGTCTTATAGTGATTTTTTAAAATCTGCACAAGAAATTTCTTAGCTGCAAAAACATTTATTTCCAACTCGCCAGAATGGCTTTTTTTAAAAAAAATTCATACTGATGTGTAACTGTAGGAATTTATGTTTCTAATATGATATTAGACTCAATTGCAAGGGTGATAATCAAATTAACTATTGTCTTATATTACCAAACTTTCTATACTAGCAAATAAAGAAGGTCTCAAGTTAGCAAATTCTTGACATAAGGTTGATAAGAAACTGGTAGTAATTTAAGTAAGTTACTTTATATTTTCCATTTATACAAGATTTTTAGGTTGGATAATACAATAGTTTCTGTACTTTCTAAGCAACATCCAATATTGTTAGATAGTTCCCATTTTCTCAAGATAATAAAATTTGGGAAATATGGTTCCTTCACTGTATACACATAAGGAATGGGCACAGAGTGTTTATGAAGTATGAGGTAGGAAAATGAACACTGCACTTTGCTAAATTTCTACAAAAGAGGAGAAGAGACTTTTACACTTCTGAAAATGTTTCAAACCATAAAAAGGCATTTTTTAGTAGAGACTTGAGTTCAGTTTGCCAAAGCAAGACTCACAGTTCTTGAAGCTACTACACCATCTTCCAACAGAAAAGTTAAAGAAAAATGAAGCTCCAATTGAAATTCTGATTTTAAGATTTCCCCTATGCCAATAGTGCATTTACTAAGCCAGAAATGCTAAAGACAGACTAGTTTCAGACTTGAATAATACTCAAGATTGTGTTAACAGATAAAAGGAAAACTCTAAAGTCAAGCCCTGGTCAGCTGGCATGAGCTGATTATTAAGGCAAATTAGAGAGTATTGTTTTAATGGCAAATTATTAACTTGGTTTACATGAATCTTTTTGAAATATTCCTCATAATTATGTGATTTTATTTACTGGATTCAAATGAGATATGATATTTGCAATGTTGGTGAAATTTCAGTGTCAAAAAAAACCCCAGTATATCAAGGCAGTTAGCAATCAACATTAATCAGTAATAACCATAGTAAAAACGAACACACAAATGTATACAAAGGAGCATACAACTGCATGTGTATATGAAGCATATACTTTTACTATTCAGATTTTCCAATATGAATGTATTATTCTTATAGGTAAAATATAGGGTTAATTTTAATATTTAAATATTCTCCATCTCAATTTAAGAATGCTTTGTGTTAAAACTACATTGAAAGCTCTCCTCACGTGTCATTTTATGGAAAGATTATAAGATGGTCAAAATTATTTGATAATTTAAAATTTATTGTTAACTCTAATTTATGAAAGCTATACTAAAATTCTTTTCTAAAGAAAAAATAGCACTCAACAATGCACATCAATACTCTTCATAATCTAAAAGGATAAATCTTTATAAAGCAACCACCATGAACTGAAGAACGTACCTGGTGACAATATTTATTCTTAAGGGGTCATGTATATTAAAGGTTATGGGGAATGTTTAAAAGAACTCTCTCAGGCTAAAACCATTGCCTTTCTAATTTTAAATTTCTCCTAGCTAATATAAAATGATTGATTACCTTTATTTCATGTACCCCTTGATTTTCCTTTTCATTTATCATTGAGTGCTTTAAACCAAATGCATTTAGAACCTGCTGCTAGAAGAGTGGTCTCCTTTAAATCTTTGTAAAGTAATGAAAGGACACAGTAAATCAATCTCATTTCTGCTGTAGGAAGGAATAACCTTTACTCTACTGAAGTCATTCAAACTATTTCTGTCCCTCCTTTCCTATATAGTAAATATAAAACTTTATGATTCTTTTAGAATTTGGAAGGATAAACATCATAGGATTTTAACTGAAGCCTTAGTAACATAATGCATACATAATGATATAAATTTATATTATCTTCTGCAGGCCTCAAAATTGTAGTTCATAATAAATTAGGCACACTAGGCTTTTTCAAATCCAAAAGTGGTACTCTTCCATTACATAGAGAACAAATGAGCTATCTGCATGGTCTTTAAAAAATTTAACAATGAAGCATATATGGCTTTTTCTTGCAAGGATCAATATATATCATGTATTCCATAGATATCAACTCCATTTGCCTGAGCAAAATATATTCATATTGTAAGTGGTCTTCACCCAAGATGTCCACTTAAATAAAAAGTGGTAGTCTTTGATGAAAAAGTTTGTTGTTCTAGAAGTCATACATATTTTTTCAATTAAAATATGCCCACATCTCTATGTACATTAAAATTCATGTTTTGTGGTATTTGCTAGCTTTTCCTAATTTATCTTTAGATATATGAAAGATGAAGTAAACTTTTATACTAATGAACCTTCATGATCATAATTATATGAGGCTCCAATATTAATCAGAAGTGATAAGAAAATTAATGCTGCCATGGGTTAGATAAGGAGAGAGGAAGATTTCTCCTAAAAACATGGAATTGGTTAGAATATTCTATATGTGTTTGGGGCTAAAGGTTTAAATAATGGAGGCATGTTTCATGAAATAAAAATTAACTGGAAATTAGAGATATGTTTTAAAGAATATTGCAAATCCCATGACAGAAGTATTTCTAAAAAAATGTGTAATGATTTTTGAAAGAACAAGTTTCTAAACCTATAAATCCTACATATGTTTTAAAAAACACAATGAACACATACATTTGTCAAACAGAAACATATTATAGTAATTATAACACATTTCATATTACAGCAATTTTAGAGGTGAAAAAAAGCAACATTCCAGAGAATTATGTTGAAAAGCCATTGGCTGGCAAAACCACTAATTATTATTTGGTATTTTCATAACTGTATACAGATGTTTTCAGTTTGTCCTCACTCTTTTGTTTCGCTTTGCTTTTTTTAACCTGGCAAAACGACAAGTATCCTGAATAAGCTATCATCTTTATGATTTTCTCTAAACTCTGCATGTGGTGACCTTTCATAAGTGCAGTCTACCACGTTGGCCTGCAACTGGGAAGGACCTGAGAATTCCACATGAAACACAGCAGAGATAGGCCACAAAAAGTCTAAGTGTGGTGGACAGGCCTAGAACAAAGTAAGTGGGCATAAACACCTGCACAGATTTTCTATACATGTGAAAACTCATATAAATGCACAAATAACTTATAAATGAAGAGCAAGTTAGTTAATACTGGCTCTTCTTATTTATATAGGCTATTTTCCCCATGTAATATTTTGCATTCTGTTAATTTCAAACAGCTCTGCTATCAAAACTTGAGAGCTGCAAACATATGCATCATAAAATATATTCAAATTCCGAAGTGTTTAGAATTATCTATTATCCTGTAACTGGAATCGTGGGATTTCTGCATTGGTATGGTCCAAGCTTTTGACTGTGGCTAATTTGTTTATAAGCCACCATTAATCCTGGCTGTATATTTTCACAGTTTGGGTAAACACTTCATTTGCATTAAATTTACAGCATTAATGAGATGTGAAATTTAAAATGCTACTTGAAACATAAATGATGTAAGAAAGCAGAACCAAAAAAAAAAAAAGTGTTTTATCACATCTGAAATCACTAAACCAACTTAAACCTATTAAAATAGCAATGATGTGTCGCCTGAGATTTTAGCTTCATAACTCATCTTCCTGGACTAAAATACAAAAGTAAGGAGTAAAACATCTGGAAAATATAAAATTGCTCAAAAACACAAATTATGCACTGCTTCTACTCTAACTGGATTTTAAATTGGTTTTCAATGTCTGCCTTTGAAAGCTACAGGCTACTAAGTTCTCAACAGCCAATAAGATTGAGAAAAATTCCCATTGGCTGAAACACAATAGTGTCTGTGGATGTTATCAATATATGCTACAGAGAAGATGGAAGAGGTCATGAGCCAATTGAGAAACACTGTTCAGAGAGGCAAGGAAACAAGGGATAAATGAGAAAAATTTTTGGAAGACAAAATGATCAATTTTGGTCTCAGAAGCCCCGTGAGCCCCATTCTGAGTTCAGATCTGAGAGGGAACATGGAGAAAAGCACCGAAGCAAAGCGTGGCTACACCATTACACCTGGGTGAAACGTGCCCACCTGTTGCTGATGTAGGAAGGATGGGTCTCTTGGGCTTAGTCCCACATATCGATTGGCTTGAGATGTGCCTGAGGCTGTGTAGGCTGATTAAGGAAGAACAAAAACAAAGATAAAAATTGTGAACTATCAGAATGAACACCCTGTCCATGTATAAGAAACCCAGAGAAGTGGGATTTGCAACCAAAAAAAGTTGTTGTCTCCATTTCTCTTCCTTTTTGTCTGAGTGATAGAAAAGAAATGGTAAATTGATTTCAAATCAATGAGTTTATCCCCCCTAAAAAAATTTATTTTTAGGAAATCGCATCCCGTGCTTTGGTGTAGTGTCTCACACTTATATGTCCTTCAGGGGTACAGTCCTGCAGTGGTGCCCAGGATTGGCTAAGCAGAAGGGTTCTTTGCCCTGTTGTGACCATTTACTAGATGTTAGTGTTCTAAGAGAAAGTAACCAGTTATGGTCTGTGATTCTACATGTCAGGAAAAAGTGACAGCTTTTGATGACAGGACTTAAGCAGATGTGCTTGATGATATGAGATGAAACATGTTTTACTTAAAATTCTTCCTAAAAAGAAAATCTAATATTACTATTCTGAAGGAGGAGCCTATTTTTGTGTGTTATATTGAATGAATAAGTTCAGTGTTTAATGTAAAAATGCCCTCTAGTTTGATAGAAAGGTTTTTAGGAAAAAACTCCTTATTTTCCATAAGTGTAAAAAAATCCAGTGTCTTGTGATTGGTCAGGAAAGGAGCTGGTGGCACCTTCTGAATACTTGTCACCAGGTAGTTAAGAACACAGGGTGACTATTCCTTACATTAATAGAGGTCTTGTTTGCAAATACTTTCTGTACAGGTGCTTTGTGGTACAGAATGAACTTTCCACAGAAAAGTTCTTCATTTTCCTAAAGATTCTGTGCTTGTTTTTACCAGAACAGGACTAACGCATTTTCTCAGCATTAAACAATTCCACTGCTCCATGTCAGAATATGCAGAACTAAGTTTTTACCATATATTACATTCACAGGTCTGAAGAGATCTTTTTGCTTGGTTTAAAACCATTAGGTTAACAAAGAATTCAGACATTAATTTTAAATAGGCTGGCTTTTAAAAATCAATATGTTAATTCTGCCATGTTCATTTAAAGGACTAGAATATTTGATCACTGAGGCTTTTTTAGGTCAACTATTCAAAAACACTGAAGATGCTCAAAATTCATCTTTTAATTACTTCTGACTAAAGGGCCCATGCAAGGGCAGCCATCAGCAACCAGTGACCCCCACTCCATCACCAAGACTCAAACTCAACACATGAGCCCAGGACAGCATCACTCTTAAAGAGTTAGCTTTGAATCTGGGCTGTCCTTTCTTCTCAACCATGAGAAAGAGGTTTCCTTAGTCTGTGTGTTTTCTTTAATGTTACTATCAGCTCAGTAACCAGTTCCTCATTATCAGTGCTGTCTAGGGAGCTGGATCTACAAATTCACTTCCAGGGAAGAAAAACCACTCACTGTATTTCTTTTATGTAAGAGTGGAAAATGAACTGATGCAGCCATCTTTATACAACCAAGGTACTCCTTCCTTCTGAACGTTTTGTGATTTTACTAGTCAATTTAGATCCCTTTTGGAACAACTTGTATGTCCATATAAAAACAATTTATTAACAGGCTGAAGGCACTCCTGTAAGTGAGCTGTGCTATCTAGGTCTCCTCCTCATCTGAATCTCACATGTTAATGTCACCTAATAGCAGATGCCAGAAGTTTTTAGAACTGGGCTTTAAACATTTATCCTGTGTTAATGCAATTACTTTTTAAAATCTTGCTTTCTTTCTATGTGCTTTTATTTCAATCACTGACTTGTTTGTTCAAAGATGCTGTGACATTCACTTTTTAAATCTGCACATAGCATTTCAGTAACTACAATGTGCATAGCAAATCTTTTTTTTAAAAAAAAAAAAGAAATTTAGTTTTCTCTAACCAGGTCTCATCCATCTATGTATTTAGGAAACTGTTTGCTTAGTGTAGGACCCGCTGCCAAAAAACAGATTATAAGCATTAATAAACATTGAGGGGTATTACAAGCCCTCAGTTATAGAGGCTCATGAATTTTGAGAAAGAAACACTAAATGTTCACTGTACACACCAAGTATTCTCCATTTTTCTTCCTAGTCTTTCAGAAGTCATTAATAAAGAGTGTCTTTCCAATGGTGGAGAAAGAGGGAGCCAATGGTGCCTCTGGTTGTATAATTTCACATGGGAATTTCCAGAGCAAAGGATTTCCTTGCTCTAGGAAACAAAAATAGTTTAAATTTAAGGCATAAGTATAATTGTTGGGGCATATGACAATTCTTTTCTACTGGAACTTTATCCATTCCACTTTGCTAATCTGTGCTCACAGCGCCAGTTCTAAGAAGCTGGTGATTTGGGTGAAGTGGATTGAAAATTTATTCCTCATACACTTCTGAGTATTCTAAATGAAGAAGCAAAGGAATCATTTGTCCAATGGGCTATGTAAGTTCACTAGCAAAACCTCCAACATTTAAAATGTTATGTCTGTGCTAATAAGCGTAGTATCTGATATACCATGATAGGCAAAATTATCAAACACTTTAAAGAAAAAGTTGCAGATAATGAAGGTGCAGGTAGCGTACATGTTCCTAATACTAAGCTTTGAAATGTTCTTGCCTGCACTCAACACTGTGTGACTGTTTCTGACAATGCCAGGACCTACGGTAAGGTAAACATGCAATTATTTTACAGAGGCACTGATTCAGTCTGCCTGATGAGGGGCTTGGTTTCTATAGGAATGCTCCAATTTTCTAATCTCCCTTTGGTGATATAAAAACCTTATATACTGTATAATGTTATTCAGTGCGATTTCAATGTATACCTTGAACAAGCAGGCATGACTTACTATTTCATTACAACTGTTTACTCAAGCAAATTTGCTTCTCCCTTTTCAAATATGATGCACTGGAAGACATTTGATAAGAGAGAGCATGTGACAGCCAGGCCACCTACATGCCTGCTAGCTCCACTTAAATGAGAAATCTCCATCTGGTCAGGTAGCTAGAAAAGTTGCCATGTTTTCCACCTTGGATCAAATATCCAATGGTGCCTTTGATGGACATTTCTCATTTCCTACAGAAATACTTACTGGTCGCTGTAGGTGAAGCTGCCTCACCTTCAGTGGATGTAGTGATGGGTTTAGTATCTGTCATGGTCAGGGTCACAGGTCGCACTGCACTGGGATGGGGAGAGGGTGCCAAGACAGGAGTGAAATGGCCAGGCACTTTCCCTACTACTTGACCACTGCTGTTAGGCTACAAAACAAAAACAGAATGCCGGGTGAAACAATCCAAAAGACAGTCATCTTCAACAACTCCACTCAGCACACGTGGCCACGTGGATCCTGCAGGCTGCATGGAGCCAGCACACAGGCCTTCCCTCTCAAGTCTGAGTTGGAGGCCAATCAACGGTTGGTAGTAATAAAAGCAACAGGGTTTAAAAGAAGGTTTTCATCTTCGAAGCATTTTGCATAGGTTATTTGGTCTTTACAACACTCTCAAGAGCCAAGTAGACTTGCTCCTTTCATTTAGTAGGCCAGAAAACTCAAATGGAGACTCAGATGCTTAGCTCAAGCTAAAATAGGATTCCTTACTAAGCTACCTACAATTATAACCCAGCAATTCCTTATTTTCTGTTCTTCATTTTCTATACAGAGTCTGACCTGGCTTTCACAACAAAATGTTCCTCCATTTGGATATTATCACTGACAAGAGAGACACAGAATGCCTAGGAAAGAAAACACATCCAACTCTATAATTCCCATCATTTATAGTCAAGGCCTATTTTTCTGCATACAAAAACTAGCTTTCTCTCACATGCAGGTATCTCAGACTCGACAAACATCAGGCAATTTAAACTTTTCCAGGCAATCATCAACTTTTGATAATTTACTAATATAAGCAGTTAGGATGAGATTAAAACATTTAAATTTCAGATGCACACAATTATATAAAATGCTCAGTGAGGTCTGACCTTATACCTACAAATGAAAGATTTCCAAAGAAAATTCAAATGTACTAAAGTGAACAAGAGGACAATCAAATTCACAGTGCTGTTTGTGTTACTCTTTCATTGTTGTGCACAGAGAGTCACACAAAACATTAATCGTTGACGTTTGTGGAAATTAACTGAGAAAAATCCCTGGGCAATGACAGAAAAGATATCATTATTTGAGTCTTAGCCCCTTGGTGAAAAAATAATTTCTGTGATAGGAGACAAAATCATAAGGGTACACTATTTGAAGAAATCCTGGAATGTATTTTTCTAGACAGAAAATGCTAGCTTTGATTATACCCATGTTGAAATTCTCCACTGCATGGTATTCCTAACAATTTGCAAGGATATTAGTTTTCAAAAGTATATAGTCTTTAAAATCTCAACTATCAAAGGCAAAGAAAGTAATGAAGCAGACTATTTACCTATGCATAAATTACATTTTCTTGAGCGAAAAAGATAAATAGCTGATAACACTTAAATACTGTGACCTGAAGATATGAACTAAATCTTTGCTTGGGTTCCTTAAAGTCTATTTCACCTCTTGAATATCCTGACTATTCATCATGGGTAATTTAAAGTATTTAACTTTATGTCAGGAAAATTGACCAGAGTTTTCCTCTACGGAAACCTATGGGAGAGTTATATCTTTAAACTAATTTTATTCAAAATATTCCATTGAATAGCATGACTGTCTCACTATAATTGGTGCAGCAGTAATGCAATTAATCTCCAAATTGCTGTGGGGAGGAAAAGGCATCTCAGTTGCTTAACAATCCAAATCAGTGCAGTGCTGGAGGAGGTTGGGAAGGAGCAGTTGACTGGAGGTGAATGGTCACCAAGTACTTTTTTTTTTTTTTTTTTTCCATTTCTAGTGCTGAAAAGGTGAATATCAAGAATTCTATTTTGAAATGCAAATTAATTGGTTTTGAGTTGGAGTTAAACATCAAAGCAGGTATAATGTTCCTAAAAAAACACTTCTGTAGTTTCCTATAAAGACCCATTTTCCTTTCAAGTGGAAATAGTTTGTTTCTAAAGCAGACCATCAACTTCTGGTTATGTGAACACTGCAAATGACTGCTTCTTTACATATCTTACTGGAGAAAGAAGAAAGGTCTTATTTTGTCACTGGTGGTGTGCTAAAGGGTAAACGTATTTCTGTATGGCGTTCACCAAAACAGTTTGATAGTCCCTACCTGGAACAGGAGCAGAATGATAACCATGACAAGAAAATGCTGCTTCTGCATATGACATCACCCTGCTCAGTCTGTTACCTTTGTTTACTGGAATTCAGTCAACATGAACTGACGGATGTGTCTCCCATTGAAAAAGAATAAAAAGGACAAAGAAAGAATTCTCAAGCCAGTGTGGACAATTTTTCTCTGAAACTCCTGGTCAGAAAAATGGGGAGGGTTATTTTTCTTTAGTTTTCTACTAGTTTAAACAGGTAAAGCTAAGCTAGAAAGCTTCTATCGTTCAAGGCTGCTCATAGATGAACTTTCATAGTGTAGATATAAAAAGAGGTGTCTTATCTGAAGATGAAGCTAAACAGCATTAGAAAAGGATTATCCTACTTAATACATTGCTCCTGTTATACAAAGTCCTGAGAGGGATTTTTTGGTTTTTGTCTTTTAATTGAGATGAGAGTAAGATGCTTCTCTTAGAAGCTGGATCTTTACCTTGAAAACATAAAGAAAAGCTGAGAACAATATAGGCAGATTATCGCCTAATATGCCCTCTTAACTTATAAAGAATTTAAAATATACGTAAAACAAGCACTGAATAATTAAAGAAATGCGTAACACTAAGGGCCTGATTTTAATTTGCATAATTTTTCCCCTAACAGTGCCTAATTAAGACATCAGTTAAAAAAAAAAAATCCAAAGGAACTCTAAGATTTTCCACACTGAATTAACGTTAAGGACTTTTAATGGATGTCTTAATTAGACTTTGTTATTCATGGAAATTCTACACAAATTAAAATCAGACCTTGTGTGCACTGTTCCCAGCTGAGTCTAGCAAAATGCTCTATGGAACTAGGATTTTTGAATCAGTGTTCTGACAGCAAATTTCATTTCTAAGCTGATAATACTAAGATTCCACTCTTTTACTTAGTCGTCATTAGTACTGCAGTCATTACACCATCTGAACATTTTCTTCTAAAATACAAATAATAAGCTTAATGTGAATATTCAATACTTAATTTAGTATATTAGTCAAAAGCAAAGGTAACTTTCTAAGTAACCTGAAGGGTGCTGGATGCACTATTATTCAAAATAAAACATTCAGAAAGGACTCTTTTGCTTCATTTTAACAAATTAAGACCAAAGAGATTTTTCCTGACCTTTGTTAATTATGATTGATATGCACATATTATTTACTCTAATTTTAGTAATTTAGAGCAGTAATGATAGAATGTTGTAAAAACTCCCTAAAGCATAAATAGGTATAATAAGTAGACAGGAGTCTTAGAGGTAAAGCAGCAAAGCGCAATAATAGACCATAAGATCAGAATTACATTGCAGATTTTGGATATTAACGATTATTGATAGACCCAGCTTTGGCACAAAGACCGTCTGCTAGGAGTAAGAAATGCACATGAATCACTCCACTTAATACAATAAATTCCCTGAACCTACTATATGATGTTTATTTAAAAAAAAAAAAACAAAAAAAACAAAAAAAAGGACACCTCTAGTAATGCCACTTATTATTAAATGTAAGTCATGTCTCTGCAAAGAATATTCAAGTAGTCATCAAACACTGAAAATGTTTACATTCCTAAAGCTTATTTTAATAGCTAATAACAGGCCTATAAATACACCAGTAAGTTATTTTGTGTGTGTTTATTTTAGCACATACCTTGCTCCTGCCTGAAATAAGCATTTTGTCTCTATGTCAAACCCAGTATTTTGAGGTGTGAACTCCAGTTTAGAGCTTTTTGGCAAAAAAAAAAAAAAAAAAAAACATTCTGCATAAAATTTCTCTTCAGTCAATGAAAATCCAAGAACACTAAATGAAAAACTTCTTCACAAATATACCCCTTTGGGGCAACACATTTCCTACCTGTCATTCAACCACCTTTAAATAAAAACTTAATGGGTCACCAAGAAACTTCTTGAAGATGGATTGCAAGGCTCGATGTTCTGCCAGACGTCCTGTCTGACTAACCTCCACATCTTAGGAGTTAGACCTGTCCCATTTCCCTTAAGTTCTAGTTTTATTTTCTCTCTTATTTTTACCTGGCTGGTTTGCGGACTGGATGGGTCATAAGAAGGTACGTAGTTCTTCAGAGTATCCTGAGGATTCAGGTGGGGAGGATATCTGATTGTTGGATGAGAAAAGTAGCTCGATGGGGCTGGAGGAAGGATAGCTTGTGTTGGAAATGGCAACGGTGAGGGTGGAGGTGGAGTCCGAGTTGAGATGACTGCAGCACACAGAAAAGGAGAGATTGACTCGTCAGAGCTGATTGCCTATTGCTTCATCCAGATTCTCTAAAGATGCTGTGAAACCACCAAACTGGAGCTATTGGATTTCCTACCATAATTTGATCAAGTTCTCCTAAAATAAATTATTCTTTCACTTTCATTCTCAATGTTAATACAGCTAAGAACATAGAGACAAAACCACACCCTAGGGAACAAAAGGTCTTGCTTTCTACACCCATAACTGTTTTTAAAAGGAAATTTTGCTTTTATAGGGTATGCCAATACTGGATAAAATATTTCTTTGAGAGTTATTTCCCATCAAAAACACAGTGTTTGATTATAAAGTCTTTGTCCCCCAAGTCCAGACCAAGTCAAAGCATTAATCACAGGCAGGAGACCCACAAATTGTCTACTAAAATTCAAAATAGAAGTAAGTATACACCACTTTCAAATAAGTCATTTTCCTGTACATTCTAGCTTGCAGTTGTTTAGAAGGGAAGCCAACAATTAAAATAAAATTTGCCTGTCATGAATGATTATCTGGACATTGTATAAATACTTTTGAGCATTAAAACACAGGACCTGGCAACTCTTTCTCCTATGAAGATATTCCTTTCAAAACCAACAGAGCTCTATTCTGCAACTATTTTTCTTTCTACTCTTTTACTGTGTGTAGCTTTAAAGATATTAAGGTAAGCTCAAGAATAATTTGAATTTGAATGTCCATAGAATTATGTATATTATGTTATCCATAAATCATGTATTTTAGAATAACTTTATAGTGGGAAATACTATATGAAGCATCAATAAGTATAATGTCTAATTTTAATATAACCTTTTAATATTAGTGTGATCATAAACAATTGTTTAATTTTTAACTTAATATTAAGTTTGAAAGATGGGGGAAGTATAATTTATGACCATTATCTTTATAAAGTTGAGGAAACTAACTATATAAATTAAGTGAACCAACTAATACATGTAGGAGTAAAGATTAAATGTATATTTATATTTAACATTTTGATCCAAATCATAGGAAATTACAAATAAGGTTTAATGTTTTATGAAATAACATAGCAAATAATATGAAAAAAATAAATGCTTTCCAAGACCTATGAGTGAAAATCATCTTCAATTTTGTAAATATGGAGGCAGGGGGGCAGGGAAGCCAACATTTTAAAGGACATTGCTTATGTCCACCAAAGAAAACTTTAAAAATATACAAGAAATTAATAATGTATATTATGGAAGAATCATTAATTTTATGGTAATAACTTTGCTCCCAGAATGTCCAAGGCACTGTGTCCTAGAATCCTCCGGATTGTTTTTACAATGCAGATTACTGGGCCTACTCACAGAAACCCTAGATAAGGACCAGTAAGGGTGAGGCACCAACATGTATCCTATGTAATTTTTCCATGCACTGAAGTTTGAGCATCTTCCATCAAAGAGATGCATTTCAGAAGACAACTGTATACTTTTTAAAACTAAATTCCTTATTGAAGTATTACTTTATTTAAGAAATATCCCCATTTAGGCCGGGCGTGGTGGTGCATGTCTGTATTCCCAGAGGTTCAGGAGGTTGAGGCAGAAGGTATATGAGTTCAAAGCCAGCCTCAGCAACTTAGTGAGACTCTAAGTAACTTGGTGAAGTCCTGTCTCTAAATAAAATATAAAAAAGGGCTGGGGATGAGGCTCAGTGGTCAAGTGCCCTGGGTTCAATCCCTAGTACAAAAAAAAAAAAAGCCCATTTGAAATTCAATTTAAAGAAATACAAACCTCTAAATAAAATTGGGCATCTTTTAAATTAGTATCTAAGTGCTCTTATTCTTAGTCAATTCAATATCTATACACAAACCATTTAAAGATATATACACAATTCCATCTTGGGTCATGTGGGTTTAGGGATCAATTTGGACATAGTTGTTCTGAAAGAGATCCCTTTTCAACTGAAGTGGTATAAGTCACACTTGAATTCACATTTCTGGACCATCTGGCACTGTGCTGACCTGATATAACTGGGTACAATGTCATATTTCAAATTGCAGGTAAGAATGTCTACCTGATATCAATAAAAGTCATTCTAGTCCTCTGAAAAAGTAAAGTAAAACACAAGGCAAAAAAAATTTTCCTTTATTTTGAAAGCATATATATGTGTGTGTGTGTGTGTGTGTGTGTACAATATATATATATATATGTCTATGTTTATATATGAATATGTGTGTGCACACACACAACCTATTTTATTGCAAAGTCTTTCTAATTGTCTTCTTTCCTGCAGTCTTGATCCTTCCAGTACATCCCCTACAGTTACGTATGAATGACTTTTTAAAAATACCATGACAGTTGTATAACTTCTAAGAAATCTCTAAAAATCTGTCTTCCTACTGCCTCCAGAATAAAGCCCCAACAATGTCACAAGTGCATATGGTCCTCATGTGCTTTAGGAGCCAGTCTTGGATCACTTCTTTGGCCTCCTCTCTAGCTGCATGAAAGGAGCTATGTATCACTGGATATGTGGAGATCCTTGCTGCAACGATTGCTGGTGCATTGCAGCATGTTATGGCCTCTGCACTCCTCCTTCAGGCTGGCTGTTCCTTCACCCTTCACACTTAGTTCAGAATACATTTTTTCCAGGTATCTAATAAACTTCCTCCAAGTGTCTGGTCCTGTTCAGATTAGATGCCCAGTCGGTGATGTCATTCCCTCTCTCCCCACTACACCATGAACTCGTTAGGGACAGAAACTGTCTTTTGTGACCAAGGTACTTATAGACTCTCATATATTAGAAACTTAGTAAATATCTTGTGAAGGACCAAGGTGGAAGGCTTATTCTAGGTCTCTCAAGCTTCTTTACCTATAAATATTGTTTAATTTTTTTCAAATGTTAGCAGTATGAATTTTTAATCAGGTGTCAAAATACATAGATATAACTTCTAAGTTAATTTTGCAGAACATACCTTTCAATGTACATTTCAATGAAAGTTACTGATTTTTTCACTTATGTCAGTAGTATAAACAATAAATATAAAAATTATTATACTGCATTGAATTTGTATAAATCTCTCTCAACTTCATTATTTCCTTAATGATAACAACAAAGGCCATTTTTTAAGTTTAGCAACAATAAATATCAACATACACTTACAAATTAAACCCAAGGACTTTATCTGAGCAGATGTTATATCTCTGAGTAAGGATTATTTTGAAGGATAATATGATTATTTTGAAGGAAAAGGAATTGCCTAATTGTAAACTAAAATAGTGTCACTGAAAATAGATATCTGTATATCTTTATCTGTAACTAACTATTTATCTAACTATTTATATACACACACACACATAAAACTTTGTAGTTACATTAAAACTTTCAATCTCCTCCTCCCTAGGACTTAAGAGTAATTATGTAGAAAGTATACAGCATTGATTACTAATTGTATATCATTTTTAATTTGTGAAAGAGGACTTACTATCAATTGCTGGCTACACTACAAATATGAAAAACTGGATGTCTTCTCTCATTTAGATTAAGATGTCAGACATAACATTAAGTGTACTTGTTGTCATAGAACAAAATGAGCCTCTTTCATTTTCTGATTAATTTCACTTCCAAAAAGTAAATAATCATTTGTGTATAGGAAATAGTGTCTACATATCTTAATGCCTTTTGAACAACTCTAAACCAAGAAATGTAGTTGAAAAATCCAACTTCTTTTTAGTAGAATATATAAAATTAGGACCAATCCTGAAATTAGTTAAGAAAACTATGTATTCTACTTTTCTAAGTTCTTATGATCATGAGCTTTCCAATAAGGCATATGTAAGGAAAAAGTACATATATAAATATTATTAAGTTGCATAGCTGTGATAATATTTTCTCACAAATTGATAAGAAAAACCATTTTATGGGATCATGACTTTCCCCTTCGGGTTAAGAAAACATGGTCACCATAGCTATAACTATGAACCTTCGCTCAATCCCTAAGGGTTAGAGCCCTAGGAAAAAAGAACTTCTTCTACTCACCACTGTGTGCAACTCCAGGTATTCCGGGATGGTGGTGCTGGGGGAAAGTGCTCAATCTTGGGGAAGAATCCTGTGGAGATGTAGAGCTGAACAATGGCTTTTCAGGTTTCTTCATAGTAGTTGGAGAAGACATATCTGGAAAAGAGGAGGGAAAAATTCAAACTGCATGGCCTTCTTAAGTGACAAGGTTCGCCTCAACGTAATAAGAGATCTCATTTTTCAATGCTTTGGTATTTTTGTGCGTTGGCTCTTACAAAATCTACACTGCGGATCAAAATCCAGCTATGTTAGAACTTTAAAGAATTGGTCAGAAACATTCTCTACAGAAAATAACCAAAGTTTTTATTTAAATTATCTTCAGAATCATTCCCATTACTAAAGAAACCTTGAAGGTCTGAAAAATCTAAGTATGTTTCTGTTAGTCCTTTGGTTCACCTAAAAGTCTTCTTTACCTCACAATTTTTCTTTGAGTTTCATGATTCAGGGGTTGACCAGCTGACTACACTATGAAAACAAATAAAGGACAACCTGGTGTGAAGTGAAAAACAACCTTTGGGTATGCTGGTAAATATAACATGCATTCAATATTTTTTGAAAACTTATTTGCTTAATTAGCAAAAAATAAAATAATTCTTAATTTTCTCTATAAATATTTATTGGGTTCATCTATTTGCCAGATAAAGTAAAGATTTAGGAAAAATAAAAAGTAATTCCTGCCCTAGGGATGCTTGCTGTCAATGAAGAGGAAAATGAGGAGAAAATGGCTATCAGCAGGGCCGTGATGGCATTTGCGGTGGCTTCAGCCCCGTCTCTGTGCAGGGACCACAATCACCTCAGCCTCCCCGGGTGAAAAAGGCATCCCCAGTGGTGCCATTTTCACAATGTGCATGGGGACGACATTGGCAGAGAGGAAATGTTCCAAAAAGGGAGATACGAAATATGCAAGTAGTCCAAGCAGCCTAGAGTGATGAAGGGGAGCAAGTGACAGGCGGGAGCACACAACGAAGGGCTGTGGGTTTCCTGTACTTCCTGCCTGAGTGCTTACCCTGATGCGGGAAATGCTATGGATGAGCAAAATATGATCACAATTACAGTTGAGAACAATCCCTCAGAAACTGCATGGAGGATGGATTATCCACAATGGACCCAGAAATCATGGAGACCCATTAAAAAGAAGATATATTATTAATACATGAATTCCATAAATACTATAGAAGGCCTAATTTATACCAGACACTGAACCAGTTGCTGGGGACAAGTGGTGAATTGGATTTACTTTCAGCTTCTACAAAGATTAAAAGCCAGTGAGGGGATAAATGGAAGTAAAACTGAATTACAATATAGTGTACAATGTGCTGTGATAGAAGTATTTAAGGTTTCCTTCATTCATTCTCTAGATATTTAACACTGCCAAAAGACAGATCATGAGAGATTGAAAAAAGAGTGAAGACAAAGGTAATGCAAACCATAATTAAACAGATTAAGTCAGTTAAATGAATAACTGATATGGAAGGTCACCATCTCAGGTGACTATAAGATTGCACCATGCAGGAACCTCTCATTAGTAGGAGATATAACCCTGAGTTTAACATCTTGATTAATGCTTATTTTTATGGAGGTTTATAAATTTGCAGTAAAATGTTCTAATAATGACAGGAACTATAAAATTTGTATTTTGTTATAAAATTTTTAAATATATGCACAAGGACATAGGATAATAATGGATTCTCATGTACCTATCATCCAACTTCAGCAATTAGCCACTCAGGGCCAATCTTATTTCATCTTTACTCCATCCTACACTTCTACACCCTGCATTACTTTGAAGCAAATCCCAGATATCATATAATTTTACCTCTCAATAGTTTGTGCATATCTTTAAAATAAATCTTTATTAGAAGAGGAAAACAATCAAAACTGCATGACACATACAAATACATACAATTAGTGTTTTCAATTAGGAATTTTTTTAATGAGAAGAAGATCTCATAGTGCTACCAATGTGAGGAACTGGTTATAACTATGATTTTGCCATTTGAAAAATCACCGAAATTCTAGGAAAGACATCCAATAAAGTTAGATATGTGTTTTCATCATGCTGGCACTTACAGAATGGCTATGCTCCTAAAGACAGCAGATGTCACAATCCACAAAAAGTGACAGGTGCACTTGGAGCTGTAAGCTACAATTTGTAACTAACTGGCTGTACCTAACCTATTGGGACTTTGATGAGTCAAAGAACTCTTTCCTTATGTCTTTCTCAAAAAGAAAAACAAAAGAAATTGCTCATGGAATTACAGCAATTAATGCTGCTACAGATATGAAAAAAAATTAAACCAAAGTTTAAAAAATAGGAAAAGGAAATTATTCAGCTAAGTTATTTTCAAATTATCAAAACTCAACACTTAAATTTCACTTTAAGGTCTATGATTTTAAGAAGTAACAACACAAATACACGTTTTGCCTGCTGGAAATTAAATCATACATATGTAGACTCCATTTCACTCCTTACAGTAGGGATGACACCCTGTTTGCATTCTGAATATTTAATTTGAAATTATTAGAAAAAGAACTGGTAACTTATTATTGACACTCTATGCTTACCTGTGCTCAAATATAAACGTCCAATAAAATAAAACTGTATACATCACTTTGTAAAAAACCCTTACTATAAATGATTCAACAGGATACATATCATTTAAAATCAAGTGCAATCAGAGCTTGGGAAGCAGAATAGTGTCATTATAGTTATGTCATTTCTTTTCTTTTTTAATTTTTATTTTTAAAGTTACGTCATTTCTGAATTAAGACAATTCCAGCTACTGCCACTATATCAGAATGTTCATTAAACCCAGCCAACTTCCCAGGAGTTCCGTTGTGTAAAGGGCACATAAATGAAGGATGTCTGTATAGTAGTTCAAGCATAAAGGCAACTATGTAATTTTTAATTTATGAAATTTTAAAATTTTCTTGACCAAAATGATCCACTTGACTTTATTGGGTGATTGCTATGGGTTTATTTATTTTTCTGGTTCTCTTTCAGCCTTGTACCTGACAACTAGAATATCCTCAAGTTCAGTACACACGAAGACTACAGAGGCCAGTACGGCAGAAACAGAATGACATTCACTGTTCACAATGCAAAAGGGCCCAGACTCTCTTTCTTAAACAGTCAAAGTAACTTAGAATAGTAAAAATAAAAATGGGAAGGTCCATTGGCCAAACTAAAAGGCTCTGCTTTAGAAACAGGTAAAGAATGGTGAACCAGAATGTGAGCTCCATTGCTTTTGTTTTCCCATTAAATGAAATTAATTCTGGGCCCATTAATCAATAAAGAAATACTGCTACGCAGCATGTTAAAGGCACTATGCTAAGTACTTACAGACACACAAAAGTGAATCCCCTCTCAAAGAGCAAAACAACTCTCTGGACTGAAGAGAGAATAAAAGGTCAATTATGTGGGGGAATCAAGGGAAGAGTTGCTAGCCACTCCGTTTTAACCATGAATCAAAATAGTACTGTTTTGATTTTAATTTTGTTTTGAAATTCTGCATCTAATAGATTCCCAACCTAAAAAAAATGATATCATTTCTATTTTTAATGTACTCCTATGCTACAGAAAAAAAATTTGAGGAATAAATATATAGAAGAGATGATTTTCAGTGCCCTTTCTGTGAAGAAAAACAAATGCCATGCTTTGCACAATCTGCTGTCCCTCAAGCAAGAAGAATAATACATAAAAAGATTAAAGTGAAAATAAGCTGAATAATACATAAATATATAATAAGTTGAATGATAATACATACATAATAATGCATAAGTTGAATAATACATAAGGAAGTTGAAGAGAGAAGCAAGATGTAAGAAAAGAATTAGCTGATATTTCTGTTGGTAGGAAGAAGGCAGGAATTGCTAATGGCTGATAAGAAGGAAAGAAATCTAAATTCTATTGAGAAAGAAATGATGTGTAAGTACAGTGGTTTCAGAATGGAAAAACTTTCCCCAAACTTGATTCTTTTCTGTTTCTGTAAGTTTCACTAGGCCTCTCCACTCACACATAGTTGAATCAAGAATCTTCTTTCTAGTCTCCTTCAGGTTTTCCTCATCATGGCCTACTATCAAAACATTACTTGAAATTATATTACTCAAATAGTATCTTTCTCACATTAAGATCTGCCATGGTGCCACAACTTTTTCTTTAACAATATATTTCATTTAAACTTTAGCTAATTTGCCACATAGTCCTCTTGGGGGGCAGGAGGAATGTGCTTGTAACTCTCTGTCCTTCCTTGCCTGTGACCTTCCTTTAGGTTAGAAAAACTACATCTTTATACTCTTATTCTAGGCTGAACAATATTTAATCCATTGAACAAACTTATTTTCCTATATACTCTTTTCAAAATGCTAACTAATGGCTGGACACAGTGGTGCATGCCTAGAATCCCAGCAACTCAGGAGAATGGGGCAGGAGGATCCCAAGTTCAAAGCCAGCCTCGGCAATTTAGCTAGACCCTAAACAACTTACTGAGGCCCTGTCTCAAAACAAAAAAAAAAGGGGCTGGGATGTGGCTCAGTGGTTAAGTTTCCCTGAGTTCAATCCACAGTACCAAAAAACAAACAAACAAACAAATCAACAACACCTGATTACCTTCTACGGAAGATACACAAAAAGTTGTGGAAACTAGAAGATAATCTTTCACATGAGCAAGAAACTATACAGTGAAGTGACAGTTAATGGTATGGGAAGACAAAAACAACCACAGCCAGTGTACCTTAAAACACGTTTCATGAATAAAAATCTCCAGATGAGATGTAGTGGAATGTAAAGCAAAAAAAAAAAAAAAAAAAAAAAAAAGGAATCAAAATCAACCACCAACTGTCCAAAAAGTAAGAGGAACTATGGCTATGAACAAGGGTCAAGTGGGTAAGCAAGACTACCTGGACCCTGTCCTGGTGAGGCTTGCTGTCAGGAGAGAAGGTAGACATTAAAGACAAAAGTTCACCTAATAAATGCAATTGCAATAATGGTATATTGCAGAAGGATTCTTAATGGCAGAGCATTAGGGAGGCTAATATATTTTAAAAGATTCACATTGATGGTGTTATTTTTCAGCATCGACACCTGGGCTTAGATTTATAAATGGGCAATTAACTATGAGTTTCAAAACAACTATATAGTGAAATATAGAATAATAGATCACCAAACAAGCAAAAATTCAAATAAGCTACTGATAAAAGTTGGTTCATCTAGACTTAAGCTTATCTTTAAATAAATATTTTGCAAAAACAAGTTATATGAATGTTACTAGCTATGCTATGACTTTTTTTTTTTTTTTGGCACTGTAACATATATACATCCTAAGCCCTGATATGTCATTCATTTTACAGCATCACTTCAAAGAGATAAAGGCTTACGCAAATCAAGAGTCAGATCAACTCATCTCCCAACAAGGTAATTTCATCTACAAAAGAAGAGAGCTGCAGTGAAACACAGCGTATGCACTCCACTCATCGGCAGCTTGCACAAATGGCGCTCCAGATGTATATCTGTTCAAGTCAGCCCAAGGCAACAATTTTGATCAATTCTAATGTGATAAAATGCTGCAGGGAAAGTGTGCAGAAACGTGTTTACGTCAGCCCTTAATTAAACTGTTGTTCACTTCCAAAGAACCTTAGGAAACACTAATGAGACATGAGTTTTGGCAATTTCTTCATCAAAGCAAAGACCCCTTCCTCAGTCTGTAGCAGCCTGTCATCCAAGTCGCTCCCGGGATAAATGTCACATGGCACTCCAATCAGTTAGCCACCTGTTAGTAGAACTTCACTGAAGTCAACTAGTGATCTAGGGCAAGCTCAAACAGCCACCTTAACACCTGCCTGTCTGGGACACCTGCTCCTTTTTCACATATAGTGGAGCAATATGTTAGCTTTTCCAATATGTTTGAATAGATTAAGGTTACAAACCAGATTTCTATAGCCTACACAGAAAACATATCATTTTTTTCCTAAAATAATTCCTATTCTTCTTCCCCATAATACTTATGATTTACAACTGCTTTCAAATTAATTATGTAAGAGCATACAAGAAATCTTGAATCTCTGGAAGCTATTATTTTTAACATACCATAATACTAAATTAAAATATATTAACAACCATGTCAGTCTTATGATTTATACAAATATATTCTTATCTAGTTAACAAAGAAGTAAATCATCTCAAAATATTTTAAAAGTCCAATTCTTTTAGATTTTCCTAAGTTACATTCCTTATTTACACGCCATACTTAAAAACATCTTTAAACAGACCATATAAATACAAGTCAACATTTGCTGGCTTATCTTATTTACTAGTATTAACTTTAAGGTACGTTTTATTGCTGAGTGCTTAATAATCTATCATCATGATTAAAAAGATCTGTTTTTCACATTATTAAGCTGCAGAACATTTTTCAGGATCCCCACTACCACCCCCTGCCCTGCTTTTTATTTTCCAGAAGAAAAATCAAGATGCAATAGAAATGGTTGGGAAACTTTTTTTTGGGGGGGGGGGTACTGGGGACTGAACTCAGGGACACTTAACCACTAAGCCACATCCCAGCCCTTTTTATATTTCATTTAGAGACAGGGTCTCACTAAGTGGCTCTCCCTGAGAGTCTCAGGCTCTCCCTGACAGCTACTGGGATTATAGATGTGTGCCATCATGCCCAGCTGGTTGGAAAACTTTTAACTGACCCTCTGGTATGACAGATACCAGAATATGACACATACCAGAGGAGGAAAGCACATCTGTGGGAACATTTAGCTTAGAGATGGCACAAGATTACAATTACATTGACAAGTCTTACTTGTCAATAGTTTTGGCCATAGTTTTCCAGATTTCTTTATATTTTAGGCTTTTATAGGTTTTAGACTTATATAGGTTTTCAAAGAGTTTATGGTTTTACAAAATCTCTGAGAACTGAGAATCTCTACAGAGACCAAATTCATTCATTGTTGGACGAAGGCAAAAGTGGTCAACATTCCATTACTCTACAAAAATTGTCCACGTGATGCACAGCATTAAAAGTGAAAAGGAGCTTTAGGTAAACTGGGCATTCTGTTTCCCCTTAATATGTTGAGTAGAAGCTGGAAGACAATATAAAAAAAGATGAACTATCTGCATAAAATAATAATGTCATTTACAATAAATGAGAGGCCACCAAATCAAGTGTATAGGATGAGTTTTTGAGCTGAAATCTGATCCTTTGCTTTGGGTCACAAATCTGGAGACAATACTGAGGCAAGGAGAAAGCTTGGGCTCTGTGCCCAGAGGACAAGGAGAAGGCAGAGAAGATACTCTGCCAATGAAATGCTAAAAGAGACCATGGTTTCTTTTCCTGGTTTTGCCTTCGGGTAGATAATGTTGAAGACAGGGAAGTTACAGGTTATTTACACTGGTATAAATGTTATGTGAAATATTACAATTATCATGGCTACACTGAGGCAGAGTCTCTAGCTTTGTGTGCCTGTTACTTCAGATCCCAGACCAAAGCTTTGAAGTATATATATTTTTATCGGTTTTCCTGTGGAGACTGATAATGATCCTTACTTTAGCAAGTTTCACCCATAGGTAAAGGGTTGATGTTGGGGAGTGTACCCTGGAGGAGGAAAAAAGGAGAAACCAAGTAGCCTAGGCCTTATTTGAAAACTTTGCACTATCCCCTAGGTACTAATTCAATTTCTCCGTTTCCTTCACAGTGTAATGGAGCTAGCCAGGCACATGGAGAGAGAAGATGTAGTATGATCCCTAGTGGCTTAAATGAAATATAAATGACAAGAAAGAGATGCAATGATGGAGTCCAAGGCCACAGAGACTGTTCTACAAACACAGTTCAGAGGACAGGCTTCAAAATTTCTTATAGAGCCAAGTGCTACTTTTAAATTATTGTTCATGTGATGGGGGAGTTAAGTCATTCATGCGCTCCTAGTGGGAATGTAAATTGATAAGACCTTTCTGGATTCTATGCCAATATTTATCAAAAGCCTTAGCAACGGACAAAAGATTTAACTCGGCAATTCTCCAGTAGGAATGTATTTATTACTTTAACAAAATTTCATCAAGCTTCTGCTTGACAAAAAGGAATAGACAGGAATAAACTAATCAGACTAAGCACCAAGATCTGTGTGCAATAGTGTTCACTGTATCTTTATAATATAAAAAACTCAGAAAAACACTTAAAAAATCCATGAATGAAGCAGACATTCAAAAATTTACAGTATAGCCAAAGATGGCATATTATACAGTCATTATAAAGCAGAAATTGAATGATATGGTAAAATGCCATTGTATTGCAAGTGAAAGAAGAAAAAAGAAATAACAATAGCATACATCAGAAGCCCAATTTAGTGAAGTATTACAGGAATCGAAATAGAATACATAGAAAATGCAGAGAAAAAATCAGAAAAACAGACTTCACATAATAGGGTCTCATATTAACAGGAGTTAATATAGTCAGATATTAGCATGAGTGATATCTATGTGATAGAATTATAGGTAATTTTTTTCTTATTTATATTAGATGAATTTCCAAATTCCCCACAAATAACCATTACATTCATCATAATAAATTACAAAATACATATTTTTGAGATAAAAATACTAGCTGTAGCCCTAACAGAATATTATAAATAAATAATTCCCAGAATTGGGTTAACAATACTGGATTTTGTTATGTGTCCAACATTACACCATTCGAAGAAATGCCTTGTGCTCAAAGAGGTAAACAGAAATGCTTAAAAGTAAGTCTTGCAATTTAGCTGGCTAAAGATAAAGCAATGCCTTATTGAAAATAGAGTGAGGAAAGAGAATATCTGAATATCTGTTTCTAAGGACACTTTTAGACATAAAATTTTGTGATTGTATGGCAAATATGAATAAGTCCTTCCCACACACTCCAAGTTAACAAAAAGCTCTGAATGTTATGACAAGACATATGGACTTAATCCCACTACAGTAGTTTGATGGTGATGCCAGATGATTCAAAAAATAATTAGCTGCCATCTTAAGAAAGTAGCTCCATATATGTGTGTATATATATATATATGCACATATATATATTTACTTTTATCACACTCTAAAATAACTCTAGGAAAAATGGCAAGCTACGTTTAGAGGAGATAAGATGTCATCTTCAATTAGAATTCTCAACCATTTTTTAATTTTTGTAAATGAAATCAGTTCTCTTAAAGGAGAAAGTATGGCAGTGTGTGTGTTAAATAAATGGATTCTTACTTTAAACACTGAGTTATTTCATCTTAATTACCTTGAGTGTATTACTGTGTTATTTAGCAACTTGAAACATTTTGTGATGGCTAAAGTTTCTCTCCTGCAGTATGCTTTAACCCAAGCACAGTTGAGGAGCACGTTACTACACGTCTCTTTTTTATCACATCTCTATAAAAAAGGTCTCCAGGCTACACCTACACCCAATACAAAGTTAAAGCTCAAACCCCTTTGAAGCTCACAAACACCTTTCTGAGACAGTTAAAAAAAACCTTTGAATAATGAAGAACAGAGCTTAAAAAAAAAAAAAAAAGGAATGAACAAATGAAACTGCTTCTTAAAAACACTTCAAAATGCTTTTGTCCGTTAGCAATTTCATTTTAACAGACAGACAAGGATAAAGTGTCTTGAGTAATGTCAGTAAATGTAATTTGAAAGGGGGAAAAAACACCAAACAATTATGCAGGATTGGGAGTATATTTTAGTCACTTATTAAACATCAGCATAGGTAAATAGCTGCTATTCGCCCTGCCTCTGGGGAAAACCTCTTAGCTATGGAGGCTTATTAGTGTTAAGCATCTGAGAGCCATGGACTATAAAATAAAATCAATACCGTAACCTTAACTGTAAAAGTCAGAAAGATACTGGAAGAGTTCTAATTTAACAAGATTACAGATGAGTTTTTAGAGGAGAACATTTGGGAAAAAGCCATGCATTTAGAAACATTTATGCTAGCAGACATCTCAAGGTTTCTGTTGTACTAAGGCTGTTGTTGCCCACACTACTAACAGTTAGGGTTGATTTAACTCATGTGTTACTTCAGTGGGTTTACAGGAAGGTCCTCGAAATGATCTGGAACTTATTTCAAATAAAATCATTAAGCTAAGGTAGTAAACTAATTGCTTGGGAACAATTATGATTTGATGTGGTTTAGCAAGGCAGAAAAAAAATCATGAAAATTTGAAGGTTGTCAGTTTAGCAGCTCAATGCAAATATGATTACTCTGCACCATGTTCTAATTCTCTTAATGGAAAAGTAGTCAAAACTTGCATAAATTGTAGAGTTTAAGCTCAACCTAAATCTATATTTTTTTTCCAACACATGTAAATGATGAAAAAAAAAAAAGAACATCCTGTCAATGAAATTACTACGATGGCATATTTATTATCCTAATGGTTTTAGAAATCACATGAAATTGATCAGTAACAAAACCTCTATTTAGTAATGGACCAATTACATTTGTGAGATAATGTCAATGAAATAGAATATTGTCACAGGATAATGGTCTCCTATTGCTACGTCTCTGGTCATTTAGAGAAAAATAAATGTTGCCGTCTGGCTGAGTCATTTGTTTTCAAAGTAGGAGACACTGATACCATAACAAGGTTCTGTTATAATAACTCAATCTCTGTCAATCATTTGTTGTAACAGGACATTGCAGGACAGGACATGTACTTTTGAGAAATGTGCATTCCTCAGGAATAAGGCAAAATATACAGTGCCTACAAGTACATAAACAGCCCTATTATTTTGTTATTCAGTGAGAGTATTTAAAATAAACATTTAAAAGGTAATTTAAGAAATTGCAAACCTTCTGAATTTTCAAAAAGTTCCATGTTAATAAAAGCTTAGTTGAGGACAGGATGGGTATCCCTTAAATGAAATACTTGGAATAAGAAATGTTTTAGACTTCAGATTTCTTCAAGGTTTGGAATATATGCATGTACATAATTAGCCATCTTAGGGATAGGAACCCCCAAAATGAGATCTCTTTGGGGATAGGTATAAATTTCATATACACCTCATACATAGCCTGAAGGTAGTTTTATACTACATTTTTAGTGTACATGCATTTAGACTGCAGCCCAAAACATAAAGTCAGGTGTGGAATTTTCTACTTGTGGCATCATGTTGGTGCCCAAAAAGTTTCTGATTTTTGGATTAGGGATTATTGAAAATTATCAAATTCTTTGACAGCAATTGATTTAAAAATCTACAATGTTGGAGCACTAAGGAACTTTAGTATCTAACACTGTTATCTTGCACATGGGAAAACTCTAAGCATTATCAGCATAGATAATGATCAGTTTAATAAGCTGTAAAATGGAATTTTTAGCAGGTTTTAAAAACAAAAATAAGCGTGAACTTAGCTAATCACCTGACAGTAAGTGTTCAATAAATGGTAGCCACAAATAGCAATAGGATCTTGTTTACCTCATTTACATGTACTTGCTGAACACAATTTTAAATTTATGTGGTTTCCTCAATAAGTTAATAGTACAGGAAAAGGGAGAGGGTAGCTAGTATAGGGTAAACAGGCTGAAAGTATAAATAGATACATAGACTATGTCTGAATTCTCATTCAAAAGAATAACCTTCAAGATAGTCTGGGGAATTAGAACTTATATGAGGTTATATTACGAACCTATGATTATATTTTTTAAATTGATAATGGTACTGTGTGTAAAAAATTCTTTGTTAGTGTGGGAACCCTTAGAAATATTTATATGCAAATGACATGATCCACTTTAAAAGTTTTTAAAAACTGGAAGATAGAAAATGAATAAGACTGGCAAAATATTGTTAATAGTTGAAGTTGGGTGAGGTACATGTTCTATACTTTACATTTTTCTCTACTTTCCATAGCAAAAACTTAAAAAATTGAGCTTAGCCATTCATTTTATATTAGCTCTTCTCCACATTTATCCATCAAAAGCACTCATACTTGCAATGTTTTTAGTTTATAACTGCTCACATATATATTTACATATAAATATATATTAAATATTTACATATATTTAAGCAGTGGAAGTATAGATACATAATAAATTTATACATATTTTTATAAATACATATATATATGAATCATTCTCTTAGTATTAGTGTAGCATATTGTAAATACAGTATAATATAAATGTATATGTACCTGTATATATATGTATATATACCATCTTGAGATTTTTGTTTTGACAATTTTTTCAGAACTCTGAAAATGAAAAATTTCACTTCAGTTCTTCCATTCTAGTTCTACAAGTTCTAACAGACTCTACCATGAAGCTTTTAAGGAAAACTGTCCATCTGCTGAGATTTGTGAAGTGGTGGTAGATTCTGTTAGTCTACTTCTTCCTACATAAATAAGTTTACTCACTGATTCTCTAGGGAGATTGTAGTACAACAGAAAACATTAGCTTTTCAAAAAGAAAACCTAGGTTCTGCAATTAGTTACCTAGACACTGGACAAGATAGCATCTCTAATTCTTGGATAGCCTAGCTGTAAAATAAGGAGTCTGAATTACATCTCACTATTATATATGATACTCATAGTCTAACAACTAAAAGCACACCTGCTTTCCGAACTACTGCAAAATAAGCTTGCACATGAAATCAGCGTGTGAAAGGATTTGAAATAAAGACATTTTATTATGCCATGGAACTCTGTATGACACACTGTGACAGTCTCCATTGGGTTTTCGATTTTCCTATTTTAATCTGTATTCCATCGGTCCAGAGAACCAGTATTACAAAGAAAGTTATTATTATTTCAAACTAACTTGCTATTTTTGTTTTTCTACAAAATGCTGTATTTTCAAATTAAGGCTCCAGAGCACAGAAATAAAAGTGAGTACAGCTTTTCCATATTAATCAGTATCCACCCTTCAAACATATACACTAGTTTGCCCCACCCAGAATCAGATCACATGAAATGAGGACAGATATTTGTTGATTAGCAGGCAACATAAGGAATTCCGATGAAAGCCTTCACCAATGATTTAATGCTTTCCTTCTGTTTCAAAGATGCTCATACTAATTTTTTTTTCCCCAACGTTAGCAGTGTAACTGAAGAGAATTACACTCTAGTGGAAGTATCCCTGAAGTTTGCTTTTCCAATGTCATGAAGTACATGGAAATTTTAGACTTCTGATGTTTTTCATAATAAGAAGCTCAAGTAGAACCTTAAAAATTGTGCTTATACATTCAACTCAAACCAGCTCTTCTCCACATTTATCCCTCCCACAGGACTTGCATCTCTGTTTCATCTCTTGCTCAAAAATTTGATATTTGGACATTTGCTACTTAATTCTGTGATACGAACTCTAGGAATGCAAGGAATTGGTGTTTGATCTACTCCACAAAGGCAGGTTAAAAAGTCCTTCCAGCAAGGTTACTGTTGCCCTGCTGTTCTCCAGGACTACAGGGAATGCTAGTGGCTCCCAGACAGCAGTCACTCAACCTCTGGGAAAGCCACTTAAGCACTGTGCTCCCATAGCCCAGGAGAAACCTCCAGGTTATGTCATTCGTCACATGGGGTTGTCACATGTTTCCCAATGTCTGAACCTTGTGTTCCCTGTGGATTCTTCCATGGAAATAAAAGGTTCTGAAGTCACAAACTTAATAAACATGTTCGTTCAGTTAGCAGTCACTCCTGGATAATCACAGTACCCAGTAGTGTGTTAAATATTTGACAAGTTCATTCATGAATAACAAAAAGCTTAAATTATGTTAAAATAGAATTTTCTAAATTTAGTTAACCACTCTTAAATCTTGCTTATCTATTAACATTCCTTAAAATCACAATAAGCCATGCTGGTGTCTGCTAGTGTTTCTATCGGGATGCTACCACACTCTTTTTTACTGTTATTTATATTTTGATTGAGCTTATGATAATAAACTGGCATTATCACTCGCTAGCATCCAGGGTTCCCTTGAGCCCTTTACCTTAACTTATCTGATATCTAAAATACTTTACAAAACTCTACGAAATGCAAATTGAAATTCAGTACAACATTTAAGGCTATATTACTAATGAGAATGTTTAGAAAATTATAAATCTCCAGGACTTGTAAATATATTAAAACTTCAGGAAACTTGCCAAGAGGACTTAGTTAGATAACAGAACTGTAAGGTTTTCTTTAATATTAGCCTTTTTATTTTTAGTATCTACAACAACCAGAACTCAATGCCTAAATATAACTTATTTTAGAGTCAATTTAATTTTTTAAACTACTCTTAAAATTGTAAGTGTGCCGGCTTTTTTCTAAGGTGCCAATTTACTGATAAACTATAAAGATTTACCTCTCATACTGCTTAAAAGTAAGTTAGTTCTACAGCATGAAGATAGTCCCCTTGTGATCTGATTTATATTATTTATTTTCTGTGAGGTTCCTTCTTTCATAAATAGTACAAAAATTGTTTTTCTGTTCAGCAGGTCAAGGGCTGGAAACTTAATTTAATCTCATTTGTGTGTTCAATGCCTATAAAAATTCCTGGCATGTAACAGTCATTTGATAAATGTTAATTGAACCAAATTATCTCAACTCCTAAAGGTGTGGAAATTAATAAACTTTTACTTCATAAAAAATCTTTTTGAATTTACATTTTATCTAAGATCATAAGCTATTTTAATACTCATCAGACTGAGAAGCTATTACATATTCCATTTAGAAATCCACAATTGTATATTACAAATATATTTACCATATCATGTTTTTCTCACTGTCTATTAAGTAAAGTTTTATGAGTGTTACATTCAGAGTTGGATGAATTAATGACTGTTAGAATGGTAGTGGCAAAGTGACCTTGATAAATGATCATTTCAAATGTTCAACTGAATAATACATGGGCATTGACATACAACTAGATTTAGTCTCACAAACCTGAATTAGAAGGAAAATCATAATTTATCTCATTTTTCCTCATATCCAAAGTTACAAGAATTGCTCTAATGATTTCTAGAAAAGTACGTTAATTAGGAATCAAATTTCTGAATTTACTCAGGAAAGTTTGATGTAGATATCTCAAAGAAATACTTTGTGAGTGTTACAAAAAAATTCTCTACAAATAATAATGTTGGCAAGGTTTTGGGGAGAAAGGAACACGTGTACATTGTTGGTGGGGCTGTAGACTACCACAACCACTCTGGAAAGCAGTTTGGAGATTCCTCAAAAACTTAAGGATGGAACCAACATATGACCTAGCTATCCCATTCCTGGGTATTTTCTCAAAAGATCTAAAATCAGCATACTACACAGCCACATCAATGTTTACAGAGGCACAATTCACAATAGTGAAATTATAGAATCAACCCAGATGTCCGTCAATAGATGAATGGATTAAGAAATTGTGGTATTTATGTACAATAGAGTTCTACTTAGCCATTAAAAAGAATGAAATTATGGCATGTGCCAGTAAATGGATGAAATGAAGAATATCACGCTAAGTGAAATGAGCCAACTCAGAAACTCAAAAGTTTTCTCTCATATGTTTTCTCTCATATGAAGAAGCTAGAGTAAAATAAAGGAAAGGGGAGAGAAGGATAATATTACACAAAGGACCGATGAAATACAAATTAATAGAAAAGCAAAATGAAGTCTATGGGAGTAGAGGAAGGGTGGGGGAGGACAGGAGGGAAAGGGGGAGGGAAAAAGGAGAATCATGAATTGAAATCAATTTCCATGCATGTATGAGTTTGTCAGGAGGAAATCAACGATGTATAACCATGAAGTTCTAATAAAAAATGAAAAATAAAATTTTAAAAAATAAAAAAATTCTCATCCTGCATATTGGCATATTGATAAATTAACCTGATTCCATGCACTTAATCATGAAGATTTTAAATGATGGAAAACAGAACTTTAAAATATGTTTGGGACTATGAATACACTTAGTGGCAGAATACTTGCCTAGTACGTGGGAGGCCAGGTTTGATTCCTAGCTCAAAAAAAAAAAAAAAAAAGGAAAGAAACTAAACAAGAAAAGAAAATGAAAAAGAATTTATTAGAAATAGAGGTAATCAGAAGTTTAAGACCAGGTGATTCATGGAAGAGACTAAGCAAGGAGAAATAATTTAGAACTTAAGAAAAGAATGCAGCAGCTACTCTTAGCTGATAGCCCAGACTATTTTCTTCTTCCTTTCCTTCTCTATGTATAAAAGAACATTAGGTAAAAATTAAAATATTACATAATGTAGATGCTGACAAATTTAATTTATATCACTATCCATCAGAAGAAACTTAAGCAAATTGTATAATCCTTTACCAAATGTTTAATAGTATTAATGTTTAATTTAAAAGTATTCATGTCTTTTTTTGCAAAACTATAAATAAATTTTCTTTTACGGTCAGAAAACTATAACTTTTTTGTTCTGAAAAGACAAAGATTGTAATGTACTGAAATAAAAATACTTTATCATTAAATTATTATACATTACATGAACACATGTCATTACATGAATTTAGATTTTGTAAAATGCCTAATTTCTTTTTAAAATAAAGTATAGTAAATGACTGCTAATATCGACATATTGTCCACAATTTTGTTGGTTTTATTCTCCTATTTTAAAAATCAGCTTTGCTAAGAGTTATGCCAAGAATAGATTTCAATGCAAAGTTTAGACTAACAGAATAAGGCACATGACCAGGAAATAATAGTAAATTTAAGCATTTCTGCTAATCATAAAACAAGCATATTATAATCACCCAGTAAGTAGTTATTGAGTACCAATTAGTACTGGGTTTTATGAGAGAAAAAGTATAAGACAGATTAAAGCCCTCACAAGTGTCGTGGTAGTACTCAGCCTGTGCTTTAAACAATTCCCTTCATGACAGACATGTATGTCTAAGGAACATTTGAAGATGGACAAGAACAACTATGAGGCATTTATTTTGTGAGTTTTAAAAAGGAAATCTTCCAAGAACAAAAGGACTGCATTTGGCTTAGCAAATTTATAAAGATAGTACTGTACTGCCCTCATTTTTTCATTATAGTTGAAGTCTTCTACCCACAATGGCTTATTGTGCACATTACAAAGTCTTCAGGGTCTTCAGAATTAAAGTGACAGAGGTTTTTTTTTTAAGCACACTTGAGAATGGAACATTCTTCCTTACTCTTAATATAATATGCCTTTACAGACTTCTCCAGTAATTCTAGTCATCTTGACAATAGGAAATCACCAAGACAATACAATGATTTTACAAAGAGAAAGAATGACAGTTTCCCTTCTACTTTTCAAAAATGTTTTATAATATGATTTGAGATTGGCGTTACTGAATAGGCTGAAAGAGGAATCAATTCTTATAAAGTGACACTCTGTATAATAAAAAACACCTACACTACTGAACAACACAGCCATTCTCACACATTCACAATGTCATCAGTATTACCATCAGAAGCTTTAACCAGAACAAATTTTTGACAAGGAAAATATAGCTTTGTTTAGAATAAACTGACAATGTCAGTAAAACAAACAATAAAATACAAAGGGTTGAGGGTTTTGTTTTTACTAACACTTCTACAACTCGGGTAAAAGTCTCTATCATTCCCTGCCTTCACTAAGGAGTCTGATTTTCTAGTCTATCAATGGTTCATTTATCCAACAAATATTTATCATGCCCATACTATGCACCAAGTGTTGAGTTAGATACTGGTTACAGCAGCAGCCTACTGCCTTCACAGTGTAGACAGATTTAAACAATCCCATAAATAAATTTGGAATAACATATTATGAAAACAATAAAGGAATAATAGGACACTAGGTGCCAGGAGACAAAACAGGAAGTCCTGATTAAGGCTGAAATTCTTCAGGGCAAGCTGGACCCTGAAGGATGGAAAAGAATTTGCTAGATGAAGAGTTTGGAGAGCATTCCTGAGGACATGGCTTGTAAGAAGGTCCTGGGTGTTACATTCCTAAATCTAAACAAAGCAATGGACTCAGGTGCAAACAGGAAGGAAAAGCACAATGGCACCTGCTGAGCTGCAGCTGCAGCTGCAGCCAGAGACCAGGCCTGTCAGTCAAAGGAGGGAATTCTGATCTTCCCCTAAAAGCAGTGGGACATTACTAAAGGATCCAAAACAGGAGTGTGACATAATGCTGTTTATGTGTCATAAAGAGGTATGATACTTTATGTATCACAAAGATGATTTTTGTTTCCTACCTTTTTAGAATTGGGTCTGGAAGCCAAAAACATTCCAATTGATTTTCAAATCCTATAAAAAGATCCCTGTCACTTCCTTTCATACGCATAGTGTCCAGTCACATGGTACACAGAACCATGCTCAAACTTACCTGCCCATCTCAGCAGTAGGCTGTGCTTTTGTCTGTCCCCCATTTCTTTACTAGTTAAATCTCAACATGCTAAAGAAAACCCAAGAGACTCAAAGTCCAATTCCTCCATGGAGGTTTTTCACTATTTTTTTAACTATTGTGTCACTTAATACAAAAATCTGAGCAGCAATACAGAAGTTGAGAAAAGGAACTGACTTTAGCTTTAAATGTCAAACTCCAGAGTTACTTGTCTGCTGAGATTATTCAACATATACCTTTTAAACCCCGACAAATACACATCCAAATTTTGAGTTGAAAGCCATTGATAAAGCGCTCCTTTCCTTTACTTTTATTTAAATGCGGAATTTGACTTAAAAGACAATTTTCAAATACACTTTATGGTACCAAAATAAAATCTTATTTGCACACATGTATAAACACTAACAAAACTTGCAGCTAGCTAAATTGTCTATTTTCATACTTAATAATCTCCCAGTAATTTGGGGGAAAGGGGTGGCTATGTATAATGAACTACATTCAATCCAATAGACTTTAAGAAGGGAAAAAATCTTAAGTCTCACCCCCAGAAAGCTAAACAACACTTATTACTTAAAATTATATGTCTCCTTAAGGCTGCCCTAGGGCTGGGTTGTAGTTTTATCTAGAAAGCATAACTACATTTACTCAGACACAAAGTTTCTTACATTATACTTTTGTTATTTATGCTCTATTGATTTCCTCAAAGAATTGTGGCTTCCTTTAATTGAGAACCTTCAGTACTGACACCTACAAAGTGCTTCAAGTTTGGCTCCTCCTGGAAATGCCCCACAGAAAAGAGCCATCTGGTCTAACTGAATCAACCTTGAGGTTCTGTTGCAATCCAACCAACTAATGTAGACAGAAATAATCAGATACACAGAACTATGAGTTCTCAGAGATCACTTGGTCCAGAGAAAAGATCTAATAAAACAGGTAAAAAAGGGGATTTTTGTAACTTTGATAACATCCAACTAGTATGTTATCACAAATTTATTGAAATCATTTCATGAAGAAAATATAGTCCATATTGGTTCACTGATTTTTTATTAAATGAAACTTATGAAATGAGCCAATATTCTATTCTGCTGTCCCTGGAGGCATCTCCTAATCACCCACCTTGATCTCTTTCATGCCATGTTCGACTTCCAGCAGCTGGTGAATTTGGAGAGGGGTAAAAGTCTCCTGTAGGACTTGGTTCCATATTTTCATCTATGGATATAGTTTTGGGTCTTTTGCTGTTAAAATACAACAATGATTACATTAATTGGATTTCTAGAAAGATGCCATTTAAAAATAAACGACTTTAGAGGATTTTACTATGGAGATTTCCAGAAACAAAAAGTAATCGAGTCATTTTGAAGGAATGGTGAGTATTCAAGACATTTTTTAGAGCAAATATTTCTGGTTGTTTAAACCACTTGTCACACCATCTTATGCCTACACACACCTAACAAATAAGGTGTTCGATGGGTTTAACTTTTCAAATGTTTTTTCCTGAGAAATTTCAGTCATAAAAAGTGAACTCTTAAGAGTGGCTTGTCTGACGCTATTAATATTGCATTATTAAGATTGCACTTGACACATTATAATGATCATTAATATTAGTAATGCTTATTTGCATAGCACTTGCTACAGACATTATAATTCACAATAATTCAGAGGTAATGGAACTTCAGAAGTCTCAAGTCTTGACTTGACCATTTATTAGTTATTAATGGTTAGCTCCTTAACCTTTCTAAACTCAGTTTAATCATCTGCAAAATGGAAATAATAAAACCTACTTCAAAGGGGGATGATTGAGAAAATTAAATGAGTTATTAACTATAAAGCTTTTAATTAAGTGGCTTGCATTTATAAGATACTTATTAAATATTAATTAGTAGCATTAAGCCTATAATTCATAATAAATTTTATAGTACTTTACTGATTATATATTATTTCATGCATTCATCTTTACATTTTCTAAAATATTCTATTATTGATCCTTTATTCTTCAGATTAACATGTAAAAAAGCTATTACCACATTCAAACCAAACAGCATACTTTCAGAATAATACACCCTAATAAGGAAAACATGATTCATCTTAATTTTTTTTAAAAAAGTGAGTATGTGAGCAAAGATTTAAAAACTATTTATGACATAGGTCACATTGTTTGATAAACTGCTTGTACATACTCCTACCAATACCATATTCAATGGTTAATTATGACTGTGAAAATGAATGTTTTTCTTTAATTAAAATTTGTGCCCATGCAGATTTAAAACAAACAAACAAACAAACAAACAAAACCCTTCTGAATTAACTTTATGCAGTGATAATAAATATAATGTCATAGGATTTCAGAATTGGCAATGACCTCAGAAATTCTATAGATAAACAAATCCCTCTTTTATAACAAATGAGGAGACACATTTGGAGAAATTCGGTGAGTTTCCAGGACAAGTTAACAGGAGTAGCCAGACACAAAAGAAGGTCCTCTGACATCCAAGACCACAGTCCTCTCACCACACTAGGTCCCCAAGCCTTTGAAGCCTTTGTCTGGGTCTATTTGTAGACATACTTGTGATTAATATTTGACTCACAACTCCCAGAGTATTCACATGATTAAAGATAGCCATTTCTATGGATGTTCAACCATAGCAAGAATCAATACTTTTTTCAGTTTCTTCCTAAGGTATCCAGAGTTGGAACTTGTATTTTTAAACTCGCCTTTGAAACTAATTCTTCCATCTGTGGGTCAGCATAAGTACGAAAAACTTACAATGGGGGAGGAATCATTTTCATACTGAAGTAGTACAGAAACGTTTGCAAACCTTGTTTATTCTGAAGGACACAGTATCTGATATGATGTGGCTATGTGCTGATAACATCCTGATCCAGCAGAGGGAATGGAAGTTAGTACTCACATTTTAAATTTAGAAAAACTAAAGTAGTTTTAAGACCTCACCACGTCAGAGATAAATTTAGTGACAATAGAACCAATTATCTTGATTTATAATCCAACTATATGAAAATAGTTTGACTATAAATGATAGAAAATTTACCTTAGTTTATAAACATACCAACAGAAGTATTCCCATAACTAATTCAAATGCAATTAACTTTCATTACTGAGAATACTCTAGTAAAACAGTTTTACAGGGCTGGGGTTGTGACTCAGTAGTAACTCTACCACTTGCCTAGCACATGTGAGGCACTGGGTTGTAACCTCAGCACCACATAAAATAAATAAATAAATAAATGTTTTTTAAAAACCAGTTTTACAGATATTCTTTTATTTCTAAAAATTAAAATAATAAAATGTGTTTTGCTCTGCAATTCATTATGGGCTTTTATCTGGTCATGGATATATTTAATGCTCTATAAATGAAATGAATCTTCTTATACGAAAGATTTAACTCAAAAAGAGAAAAACAATACATCTATAATAATTTATTCACCTTGACTAAAAGTTGCCAATAAAAGGTCAAGAGAGAAAATGAGAACATCAAGAGAGAATGAAAAAGTGAAGAAACCACTCACTCTTTATCCATATTAACAAAAACTGGTTAAGTCAAATCTCAGAACAGGTAATACTTTCATTGATACCTGAGAATTAACTAACTTAGTCAAAGAACATCAACTTATTGTAAACTGTGGCCTAGAATTAGACCTTTAATTTTAAGGCTACATCTCGACATATTTTTTCATGTTTCATTATCCCAGGTGTGGATGTGGTATCATGAGTTACCAGATGGATCAGTTATAAATCAGGGATCATTGACACAGAACCATCATTTTTAAAGTTGCCAAAAGAATTAGTGAACTTGTAGAACTACAACATTCCATGCAACAGGGTAAAAATCATATTAATTCATTTCCATAGTTCCTTTGTCCCCTCAAAGATTTTTTTAAATGCTTTTAACATTTACATTTAATTCGCAAATCTCAAAATAAATTATACCAGGAAAGAGCAAACGTCTGCATACTATCAGTAAAAGCTTTTTATTTCCCCTGTCCATCTTCCTACTGTCTGTGCATCTACCTTCCCACCTATCTGCACACAGGATTGCAACTAGATTAGTTGCTCTTTCCATTACCTGCTTGGTGGAGAAGACAGCGACCTCTGAAGATTAACCCCGGAGTTCATGTCATGATAGTATGGTTGGCTCGGGATTTCTCCAATTGGGAAGTTGACTCCAGTTCCCTGGGTTATAGGTGCTGAGGAGGAAAAGGAGAAGAAACACTGGGACTGACATTCACACTTCTCATCTCTATGCAGATATAAAATCTAATATTTTCCATGCCTCTGGGCAAGGAAGAGGAGAAGCCTTACCTCAAGGCTCAGTACTGGGGGTAGGACTTGAAAATTACCTCATCAAATTGAGTTTGGACTTTCGGGGCATTCAAACTGTGATCATTGGTTACCATTCCCTAAATCCCACTCCCAACCTTCTTCCCTCACTTCTTCACATCAGTGGTCACTACATCTGTCACCTTACTGCTCTACAGATGCCTTGGGGGAAAAGAACATTTGATTCCAAAAGCACTGAACAAGTTGCTTTGCACTAAACTGAATCGTTAAACCAATCAATATAAAGCAGTTTCACAAATACCAAGGATTATTATTCTGTGATACTGTTAATACTAACATTAGAATGAATTGGAAATCATGATATTTATAATCATTTGATATAAATAATTATTAAGGCAGATATTTATAAAAAAGTAAAATTTACTAATATGAAATAAAAGTCAAGTTTTTCCCAAATACATATTGAGGTTTCATATATGAAAGCTAAGTGTGGCTTTACTTAACTGTTATGCTTTGTTTACTTAAAGAAAGTTTATGCCATCACTTTACAAATCATTTAGAACATATTCACGGGGCTTTATATTTTAAGACAGTAGTTTGTAAATGAAGAAATTTGTTTGAATTCACAAATACATTATTAACTGAAGTTTTATATAGAATTATTGTTTTTTGTACAACGTAGTACATCTGTTCAAATTTTAAAAATTTAGTTTTAGACATATTGAATAAATCTGAGAGGCAGCATGTTTGTGAGAATGAAGAGTCTTGGGAGATAAATAGCCTTTTAGTTCAAACCCCCTCTGCCACTTACAAGCTGTATGCTTCAGTTTCCTAAACTATAAAATGGGAAGAATAATAATAACCTTTCATGCACGATTATTTTGAGGATGAAATAAATAATGATAAAAGTCCAGAACTGTGCATAATAGGTCCTCAGCAAAAATGAGTTCCCTCCCTTCTTTGATTTCTCCCCCAAATTTGTTCCCTGGTAATGTGGTTAACAAACATTGAACAGCTAAAAAAGTCCCCAAAGTAGGTAAAGCGAAATAAATCTATTTGCTGAAAGTCTATTCACTCAAAATTGTTAACTGTGTCCATTACTGTCAAGTATTTTAAATGGAACAAAATAATCTCAGATACCCTTCATAACCACAATGGGCAACAAACTGGCGAAAAAAACACTTGTGCAAAACATACAAATACCAGGACGGTGGAATTGCCCAAATGAATAATATGATCAACAAATACTTTAAGATTTCCAGAAAGAAAGATCCATGCAGGCTTGAATAGGCCAATAAGTCTATGAAAAAGCCATATTTGGCACTGGACTTTGGAGAATGAGTAAGGAAGATACTAAAGGAAGATTATTCCAAACAGGGTTTATAATAGAAGCAAAGTCAAGGACAGAGCTCATCTGCAAAGTGGAGATCAGGCAGGCTGGTGTCAAAGAATAGTGCTGAAGGCCTGTGTCTATTTCTCTACCTTCAGGTCCTCAGAAAGGGTTTTCTAGGATTTGTCAACAAATTCTAGAGCCCTTGAAATTCACTCTAAGAACACACCATCTACTGAATCTTCCCGTCTCCTAACTCCCTCCAGTTGAATTAAAAAACTTCCAAAGGGACCACAGATTTTAAAGAAAATTTTCTTACCCAGAATTTTTAATAAACATTGTAAATGTATTCACTATGAGTTGAATTGTGCTTTAATTTCAGGCAGGCCAGGGTTAACTTAAGCTATTTTTAAGAGAGTATGATTAGGAAGCACATGCTTTATTACAGAAAAGTAATTGTGGAATGCAATGAACATCTCCACTAAAAATTAAGTCAGTATATACACAAAGAATCTCAGTTCCAAATTTCTGGAGCATCTACCTTCTGTCAGATTGTTCATTTTATATAATATACTTTAACCTCCTTTCACACACAAAAAATATTTATATGCAATGTGTAATTGTGCCTGATGACTTGAGTTATTTAGACAGTTAAGATGCAGCTATGTTTGTTGTGGCTTGAGGTACACCAGAGGTTAAAAAAAGATGTGAGGTAAGAAATCCCACAGTAACCACATGCTTTTAAATTCATTATTAGAACCAGGTTGTATGTGACATTGGAAACAGGGTATGTGTTAGAAGCAGGCACTTGAAGGCCCAAGAGAATGTAAGCAGTCTCTCTGGTTTCCTACAATAGTCATGGATAAAATCCAAACAGTTACCAAAAGGAAGGGGACAGGTTGTATTTTTTGAAAACAATTGTAAACTTATTAATATTATATAATATTCAGACAAAGATTTGCAATTTCTATCAGATATATATGGCTCAATACTCAACACAATTTACTTGCCCATATACATACTGGGTACAATTTATATTCAAATGATAATTTTTAAAAAATCTTCAGAAATGTTTTTTCTAAATTTATTACAGAAGGATTATGTCACAGTATCAAGACAACGATAAAAATAATTTTTACACATGGACACAGTAAAAATTAAGTATGCATTCCTGAGAGTAAATAGTAGATGACAGAAAGATGAGAACGTTAATAACCAAAATACTAAGCCAGTGCACAAAATCTATTCAGCAAGGAGGAGAGCATGTCTCAGGCAGATCTTTCTGTTGAAAAGCTCTGGAAGAACTCAGAGCAGATGCAGAGACTGGCAATAGGACCTCTCCCAGAGAGCTGCAAGGGAGCTGAAAGCTGCAAATCATGTTTAAGAGTTTGCCAATATCCTCTTAGAAGCGAAGCACCCAAGGACCTCAGATTCTAAGGGTTAGAGGCCAGCCCTTAATCTCTCTTATTGTTCTCCTCACTCCAAAAGCTGATCCTAAATCAACTTTTAGGATGGAGATAATATCATTCAACAAAGAGATCACTATCCTAAAACTGAATAGCTTCATTAGCTAAAGTCAACACACACATTAGTGGGTCATATGATAGTAAAACCCTAGAGGACAGAACCATTAACACACCGTGAACCCTCAAGAAGTCAGAACTCTGATATACAGCATAAGGGCTGTGCTGAGGTTTGTGTTGATTTAGCAAACCCGCATTTCATAAACAATGAAGTTCAATTGTGAAAACAAGATTATAATGTGAATGTATTAAAACATTTAGGAGAATAACTTCTCAGGCATTTTAGAGACACCTATTTACATATGGAGAAGAAAATAAATGTTTGTTGAATAAATTAACTAAGGAATGAATATGATAATTAATATACTAATTACAAATCAGTTATGTTTATTATAACAAATAACTTAAAAAACTCAAAGAAATGACAGTATGAATTAAGGATGGATGAATGAAGTATGTCAAATTCACCTTGTTTCTGAACTGCTAGTATAGAAAGCTATTTTTAAACTATTGTTTTATGTTTGAAATTCAGATTTTTCAAACTATCACTCTGGGCTTTTGAAGGTTCCAGACTGGTTCTCCTTTGACAGCACTTAGTATTGTTGCCTATTAAGTAAACATTGTATGACAGATGATTCTACTGCCCTTTCTCATAAAAAGGATGCAAATATATCATGAAACTTAGTACACATTTAAGCAAATAACTTCACACATCTCATAACTACTGCAGCATAGCTTTTCTGCTAAACAGCAGTAGGAAAATGCACAAGAATCTGTAAATGTTCCCTTCCTTACGTGATGCAGGAATGTGCTAGTGAGCAAGTCAGCCATAATCATTTCCAAATAAAAATGAAAAATAAAAAACTAAAACTAAAATTTTAAATGTCAGAAGACTTTGTCTTTCACATATTGATCTAGAAAGACACAGAAGGCGTATGGCCTTGGGTAATGGAGTAGACCATAGGAATCCTCTGGTTCAGCAATTACATACCCTAGAGATAGAGGAATATAGGATTTTCATCTCCTACACTGTCCCCTGGTAAATGTACTCATGACAGCAATCTTTTGGGCATACATTTATCTACTCCTGAATCATACCAGAAAAGATGAGTTCCCAAGGTCTTGAAGTTCATGTGTATCATTCTCTGAGGATGAACATGCTGTTTGTTCTGCTTCTTTAGAAATCTGAACTATTTGAGAAACTATGGTTCAAAAGACATGGTCACCTCCTAGCTTGGTGATTCCCTCACTGAACATGACTCCAAAGCACTGCTAACACCGACCCTCAGTAACTTTCTGAGGGTTCTTTTTGGATCATGATAATTCTTGTTCCTGACCTCTGAATTTGATCCAAATAACAAGTACAACAAGAAACAAGAGAGCCACCTACTCCTCTGAATAATATCATTCCAAACTGTGACACTTTCTATCAAACCATCAGGTATTAAAAACACACCATTCAAAGTTACATGAGCAAGCTAAATCACGGAAGAGAGTGAGGAGTCACCCCCTTTACCATAATCAATGAATTAAGATCTCACCTCAAATACATTTGCATACATTAGTAACATGCTAAAGAGTTAATCAAGGAAACACACCCCTTGTGCTTAGGTAGACAGCCAGGTAAGTTTATCCTGGGAAAAATATGATCCAGCCTGCCAAGAATGGTGTCCAGGTGAGGTGGCCAGTTAAAACAATTGGACATTGTTTTGGGTAACAATGCTTTCTATCTATATCCAACTACAATCTGCAAAGTTAATTTCTGCATCCCTTTACACTATGCATGTTAGCGTGTATATCCTGTACATCTCCAACCCCCACCAAAATGTTAGTAAAATGAAAAAGCACTTATCTACAGGAAACTTATGTGGGTTATCATAACAACACAGAGTACATTTAATTAATCACACTTCCTTTGATATAAATGCCCAACTATGGTCACAGAGAGAACTGAATTAAATGAATACCAATAACACTGCAATAAGAACAACCTAAAAAGTAATTTTGCACAACAGAGAGTTTCGACGATATGAATGCAAATGGTTTAGAAAATCAGACATCATACATTCACTTGACAATTTCATCAAAAGGTCTAAGATTTTTCAAATGCAAATTCTCTTAATATGTAGTCTCTCTTCATAGTGTATTTAAGGTTTAAAATATAAAATATTTTACATCATATTGTACATTTGAGTAAAAAGAAAATCATTTACTTACTTCTGGATACCCTCACAAGTTCTGATACATTGAAGACTCCAGATTTTACAAAACTATCCTCAAGGTATCCTGAAAATAAACATCAAGAAGCAAAAGATCAATGGAAGCAGAAAGTAAAATAAATGATTAAACACTAGAATTTGTTCATTGTTAGACCAAAGGTTAGAACAAAAATTAAGAATGCTTACAACAGGAAAAATAAAAATAAAGCTCTTGGGAGTACAGACTGGGTCAGTTTGGACAAAAGTAAAAAGTTTAGATGCTAAATAACCTCTTAGGAAAATTTTATTTTTATTTGCCACATTTTATGCATTGAGAATGTTCAGGGCACTCATTGAATGCCTTTGATTCTGTAGCACCTGGTAGGCTAAAGTCTACCCATTAACAAAAAATTAAAAAAAAAAAAAAAAAAAAAGGAAGAAAGAAAAAGGAAAACCACAACCACAATTAGCACTTTGTTGGAAAGACTTCAAAGATCTCTTGAAACCACTGTTCTTTCACAAATCCTTCACTGATTAAAGAAAAGTGAGCTGCTGTTACCAGCACTCCCACCCTTGTTCCAGAGTCACTAATAAAAGCAGAACTTGTACACACAACAAATACTTCTTTGCACCAATCCATTTCCATGCACCTCTAATACACCTTGCATGATTTCAGTGCTTTCTTTATTCTTGCTACTACTTTTTGGACTCCCTTTAATTCAAGAATGAGACATTTAATGAAGCAAAGGACAGTGAATCCAGGTCTCCAAGAATGTCACATGATTCTTAGGTGACATCTTGGAAACAGGGTCCATGGTTCAGGAGCCTAAGAAAGTTCATGCCTGTCTGCTAGCTGCTCTGGCTATGTCCAGAACTAGAGATGACTTCCATAGACAGTACTGTTCCCTCAGTTCTCATGCATGTCAAGGGAGTGTAATGAGAATGAGGAGGAGAGAAGAGCTTAGAAGCAGGGAGATGGCTTACAGCAGAGTGCCTGAAAATCCTCAGAATTGAACTCCTAGGGGGAAAAATTCTCTCTAGATTCCAAGAACTGGCAATTTGATTGGACTTCCCATAAAGCTTTAAGACTGGCCAAGGCGTTAGTTTCAGGGCAGGGAGGTGAGAATGGGTGGTTAGCAACCTGGAATGCTCAAGTTGGAGAGCTGGAATTTGAATTCCATCCACAGTTTACCAGTTATGGGATCTTGGTCATGTTATTGGACTTCTTTGGCCTCGAATTCCTCATCTAGAAATTAGAGATAATAAAATCACCTACCGCATGGTAAGCATTTGTTATTTGTGACCAATGAATTAAGATAAGTCACAGAGCCAGAAATCAGCCATATACGGAATTATGCACACTGAATTCCACAAGTCCCACATTACTTGTGAATATTTATTTAGAAAGTTTATCTGAACAAAGGTCATTGCCAATGATCTCTAATCATAATAGCATGGCAAAAACCATTTCATTGGCTTATATGCTTCACTGTTGTGAATTGAGGAGACATGTATATCCAAACAGTTTTATAACCATCCAGTAACTCTTTTCAGAAACAGAATGAAAGAAAGAGTTAAAAGCAATTAAAGGTCTCAGTTGGTGATAAAACTTAGGTCTCATTATTAGGTCATTCCTCTGGGGAGGAAAATATATTTTTAAGAAAATAATAATAAAACATTCCCCTTTGATGCACTTTTAAGAAACTTCTTGAGCAATTCATTTTTCACCCAGTTGAATTCATTTTGGTGATTATTGAGAAACTTTTACTTAGCCAGCACTGTATCAAGTGCTAAAAGCCATGAATACAAAAAAGGATAATTGACTCCCTTTGCCTGGTTGGAGACAAAATAATTTTAATCTTTTCAACCACTATAAGTTATCATTGTATGCAAAGATTTCTGTTATTTTTAGTGGCTTTAAAGGATAGCTCCTTTTATATTTTATTTTATATATGATTAACTTAATAAACATAGTAGATATAAACACATTATTTAAACTTATACTTAACCAGACACACTTGCATTCTGAAAATGCCTGCCCTCGCATTTCCCCTGCAGCTCCCTCTGATCAGAGGCTCTTGCAGCACACCTTACTCCCACCCTGCAGTGTCCAGCTCAACCACCACCCACTCCCTAGGCTGCTATGCCACCCACTTCTTCCTTCTTTCCCACCAGAGGCCCAGCCAGAAAGAATCTTTTTTGTCTTTATTCACATCACACTCACCTAGTTTGTGCTAATTTCACAATTTACACATTCAGATTTTCCAAGGTAACTCTTTTCAAGTCTGCAATTCCTTGCTGGGTGATCAGCTCCTTTATTGAGGGGAGTGACTGAGTTTTGTTCATCTCTGTATCTCCCTCAGCAACTAATTTACTGGCTATCTACAGAATAACTACTAAATACATGCAAAAAAAGTTTAAGTTCAAGTCTTAAAAACTAGTAACAGGACTGGTGCTGAGCACTTGCCTGGCATGCATGAGGCACTGGGTTCAATTCTCCGCACCACATGTAAATAAATAAAAAAGATCCATCAACAACTAAAAATTATAAAACAATAGTCAGAAATTAACAGTTTAGTTGTTTTGTAACAATGTAGATACAGATGGTTTAAGATTGATGGATAAGTACACTAACCCTTATCCCCTGGAACTCATTTGCTGAGGAGTTTTTTAGGTTGTTGGGCAGAATGGGAAAGAGTGATGATCAGGGTCAGATTATATCCCTGCTTTCATTGTATGCTAATGTGTACCTTTGGGCACTTACTACAAAATAACAATCAAAGAACTAATAGTGTTTAAAGAGTAGGAGCTCAAAAATACTTGTAAACTAAACTGATGAATAAGAGAAAGCGCATATGAATTACATTACATATAATACATAACATTTCTATGTGTAGATATAATCTGAAGTTCGTTTCCTTAGAACTCCAATGAGCAGTCAGGGTTCATCTGCTTCTAAGCCATGTCCACTAAGATGATGTGGTGTATGGGTCTGTTTGAAGCCAAACAAGACTGGTTCTACCCAAGAAGGTAGGCACTCAGACCAAATATAATGACTCCTTCAGAGAAAAGACAAGATAATTCAGAATGGAGCAGGGTGTTTCTCCACTCCCCACCTCCAATTTCCCCAGGTCTAAGAAACTGAAATCTTAGGAAAACAAAGACTTATTTTTACTAAAACAACAAAAACATTGGAAATATGTCAGAACCCACAGGATAAAATGCAACTCTACAGGTTCCACTGGACTCTGATCCTGCATGGCACATAGGGTCACTTTACTGAAGGCAAGATTCCCAGGGACCATCGAAGTACCTGTTTACAGTAGATCACAAGGGGTGGTTGGTGAGTGGCTGACAAGGGAATAATTTGAGAAGGATGGAAATTGGTCAAGAGGGTAGCCTGGTAGAAGCACCTGGTGTGGACAGCTGCCACCTTCGTGCATCTTTGAACATAGCACTATCTTTGCAGTAGAGAAGCATTAGCCAATATGGGACACAGTAAAGAAGTACTGGATGACAGTACTTAGAGAACAAATAGTGTTTGCTCAAGCCTACATGAAATAATACTTGAGAACTCCAGAAAAAATAACTGGGGAGGATCTTGCAATGGGATGGAGCCCCACAATGGTACAAAGGCTGAGACTCAACACTACTAACATAAAACCTCTGTGACCTCCAGGACACTGGGACCTTTCAGAAACATGGTTTTCACATGTTACGTTGACCATTGTAAATCTCAACAGCTGATACAAAGGCCAAAGACCTTAAAGTAATTTGGAGACATTCATGTAGTAAATTCCCTTCATCTACCAAAGAAAAGATGAGCATCTTTGAGGCAGAGCAGCTGCTTCAGGGTACAGAGCAATATTACACAGCAGCTTCATCCAGGAAGAAAAGAACAACTCTGAATCCGTGAGATGCTGTATTTATACTACATGTATGCTTAAAAAAAAAAAAAAAAAAAAGAGTAGGAAATAAAGAGCTCCACAAACTGAAAAGTCTCAAAGGCAATATCAAATTATATTATTTTACTTCTTTTTTTTATTTTTCTCTAACAAAAGCAACAGTAAATCACTACTCAGAAGTTAATATAGTGTTTAACCTCTTTTACAAACAATAACAGAGAGACACAATGGCATATCTAACTGTTAATATCTCAAATTATAATCAGCACCATTTGAATGTTAAACAACATTTACATAGAAAATCCAAAGGAAGACTGATAACACTCATTTTTATGGTCTACTGTGTTCTATTCTTGAAATTAAAAAAAAAAAAGAAGCCACACGGAAAGCAGTTATTAAATTCATGAAAGCTGTCTTCAATATGAGAAGGACCGTTAATGTAGATGGTGGATCAGATTTACTCTGCATAGTTCTAGGAGCTGATTTTTGACTCAATAAAAAGATCTGTCATCCAAGGAAAAAAAGTTCTAAGAAGGAATGTGAAACTGCAAAGGTACTAAGAACCAACATATGTCCCACTACTGTACTTCACAAGTAAGAATGGACTTAATGCTCACAATTATCCTGTGAGATATGCTGTAGTTGTAGTATTGTTGCCATTTTACATATAAAGAACCATCCAACTTCAGAAGTAGGAAGTTTCCCAATAGCTCTAAATACTAGCATTGGGCATAAGAATTCATACTTTGGATAGAAACCCTGATAAAACACCTCTGAAGCCCATGGCAGCCCTCAGATTCCACTGTGTTCCATAGCTGTTCATTTTCTTGCATTGCTCATCTGGAGAAAGAGCAGGTAGAGAAGAGACATCGCAGAGGCTACTTCCTTTGATTCCAGCTGATTGATCACTTCCTTCAACAGAGTGCAAAAGATGGCTTAACCCCTTGTTCGTGGGCCATAGGGCAGAGGATGAGATGATTTCAGACTAGTGCTTTACCAATCTTACAATTTCAGATATGAGAACTGACCCACTGGTGAATTTCAGGCAGCATATGAGACATAGCTCTAACTTCAGTTTCTCAACTGCTCTGCCTATGATTAAGTCTGAAAACTGAGTATTAAATAAAAACACAGGCATTGACATGATAATGATTCTCTGTACTGAGATTGAATCTCAGCCTATAGGAAAGGTTAACATTATAATATTAATTTAGAATTGCTTATCTTTCAATATGAAATGTAAATGGTGAGATTTAAGTGACCTGAAAGTCAAAAATGTCCTAACCTTTATACTCTCTGATAGTGCTATTATGTTTTTTTTTATTTTTCCACTATTTCCTTCCAGTTTTCTAAACTTTTTCCTGCATATAATATATACATGCATTTTTATAAAATAAAGATCATTGAATTCAAGTGAATTAATATCTTAATTTTTCTATTAACATTCTATATTTCTCTTTAGATTAACAGGTTTTAAAAAGCACGATATTTATGAGTGTCCATGGCCTTGAGTGCATCACACTTTATGTGACCATTTATTTGACCATTCTCTTATTGTTTGGCATTTTAGGTTATTTCCCATTTTTGAAAAATACTATAAACAGCACTGCTATTAACATCCTTACACACAAATCTTTGTCAGCAATTCTCATGATTTCCTTGGGCTGGAGTTCCCAGAAGTAGGTTTACTGGGTCAAAGGACATAAACTCTTGTAAAGCTCTTGGTGAAAACTGTCAAACTACTTTCCATAAAGGTTTTTGCCAAGTTATACTCCCTAGGGCAGGTCATGAATGTGTCCATCTTACCACCTCAGCTACACGAGTAGGAATTTTTCTCTAATGTGGCAAGCTGATAGGGGAAAAGTGTCATTACATTAATGTTATAATTTTCACTTATTTAAGATAAAATTAGATTTTTTTTTTCAGATATATGCATTATTTCTTTCAAAAGAATTTTCAAAAGTACAACTTTCAAAAAAAACCCCCGGGGTGGGGATGTAGCTCAGTTGGTAGAATGCTTTCCTTGCAAAAAAAACGCCCTGGGTTAAACCCCCAGCACCGCAAAAAAAAAAAAAAAAAAAAAGAAGAAAAAAATTCACCACATTAAAAAACATGTAAAACAGAAATTGTTAGTAAGAGTATTTTATTCCTAATGAGATTGCTTCCAGAGAGTCACATTTAATAATAATTACATTATTGATATGACTTGATTTATTTTTTTCTTCCTTATTTGAAAAATTAGTCACTTGGTTTTCTCAATTTTTTAAATTTCTTTGATGGTAATGGTTTCATGAAATGCTTTTTAGAATTAGGAGATATTATACATGTTATTTATACCATTTATTGGTATATTACTGAAATCTTAATTATCTTTGTTCATCCATCCCTGGAAAATAGTTCTTTTAATTTACTGATGAAGTGGTTTGTTGACAGTTTCTTCCATATTTTCTTTATGTACTTGGAACATTTTTGCAAAGATTTCTGTCTGTTATCTGTCAAGTTTCCACACCAACATTATACACAAGCACTATAAGATGGTTTAGATGACAACCAGTCACTTTTTATTTTCTGGAACAGAACTAGAGATGGTTCATGAAATTATCTTGTAAGTTTAGGAAAAATTCACTGGTAAAATCAACTTCCCCAAATCTGCTTCAGAAAAGATTTTTAGACAACTTTGAGTTTTTAATGGATATTATTATACTCTTGCTTCCTACTCTTGAAATAATTTAATATGCTTAAAATCATATGCGAGACATATTCTATCTTTAGTTTCTCAACTGACCTGAACTGTCTGCAATTGCTATTAGAAATTGTGACTATGAAACAGAAATATACAAAGAGGATGATTCTTTGCAGAGAATTTTGATCTCAAAGTTGACATTCTAACATTAATTTAGAATTACATTTTTCCTTCAGTATGAAGTGCAAATCCCTGATGGTGACTGAGGTGACCTGGGAGAGACTCAGAAATTAAACACATAATTTAATATATACTTCAAGAAAACCTTCAACTCTTCAGATTTTTAAATTCGTTAGAACAGATATGATGTAGTTCACTAAGTGTTAGGTTTATTATATGGCAAAATAAAGTTCTAAAATAGAATATAATACAATTATATATATATCTTTGTCTTATCTATGGATGTAGAAGATATTTCTCCCTCCAAATGCATAGTACTTAAAAGGTGGCTCTGGAGTAATACCTCCAAGACTCATTTACGCCACTTACTATGAAAAGCAAAGGCAGGTATACCTTGCAATTCTCTTCTCTAAAAAGCAGATGATAATCATAGTACATACACATTGACATAAAAACCTGCATATTATTTTCAAATAATAGTAAAATGGCAGGTATTTGTTTTTAAAAGCAGAGAAAGAGAAAGTATTACTTCCAAATTAACACAAAGAAAGAAAAAAACAATGAACAAAAATCTAAAGTAGCAAAAATAAGGAAATAGAATATGAAAACATGTAATAAATAAAAAGCAAAACAGGAGGAAAGTCAAATTCAGCAATCATTATAATAAATGTAAGCAGATTGACTTTCCCCATAATGAGAGTATTAGATCAAATGAAGAAAATAAAATCCAACTATTTTTAAGGAATATATTTAAAACAAAATGATAATAATAATGAGAAAAAAATGGAAGAAAATGAATATTCAAGGAGAAATCAGGCAAATTCGAACTAAAAGAAAGCTGTGTTAATTAGCATTGGTTAAGAAATAATTTAATAAAAGTTACAATGAATCATTATTAACAGAGGGCACAATTAATTTTTTTTTTTTTTTTTTTTTTTTGCAGAGCTGGGGATTGAACCCAGGGCCTTGTGCTTGTGAGGCAGGCACTCTACCAACTGAGCAATATCCCCAGCCATAGAGGGCACAATGAATAAAAAAGATAAATCATAAGCCCGATATACACACAGCAATATTGGGAAGAAGTACATAAGCCAAAATATACAAAGTACAAGAAACTGGATAAAAATATAATCATCAGGGGGAATTAGTAATCGGAATTTTTCATATCTCTTAGAATTGAACATAACTATTAGAAAAAGACAAACTTTATATCATGCAAATATAAATTAAATTTTATTAATATGTCCCTGGAACTTAAAAAAAAAATCATATCCTTGTCCAAAGAGACAACTTCAACAAATTATTAGAAGTAGAAACTTTTTAAGACCATATTGTTTTATCTTTAGCAAATAAAATTAACAGTATGTGATAAAATGTAAATAAAGTAAATGTTCTGAACCACCTGGAAATTAAGAAAATAAACAATGAACTAAAGAGAACCCAAAAAGAGAAATTACAAACTATCTGGACAGCAATGAAAAAGACAAAAAAAAATTATTATTTATCAAGAGAGAAAGAACAGCAAAATAATCCAATAAAATTTAAAATAATGAAAGATTAAAGTTAAAATTAACAGATTTTAGAAAGAGAAATAATTAAAGTGATAAAACAACAACAACAAAAAGATTCTCTGAAAAGACTAGCAAAACAGAAAAATCAAGTCATTTCCAAGGCTAAGAAAAAAAAAAAGAGAGAGAATTAAAAAATACAAGCACAAGAACAGAAAGGAGACATGACCACATAAACCAAACACATTAAGATAAGGTTATAAGAGGATAACACATACAACTTACTGACCACAACTTTGAAAATTTAAATGGGCAATTACTTACTAAAATAAAAGTAACCAAAATTGCAAAGAAGTGGAAAACTTGAAATAGACCAATTACCTTGATGCAGTGGTTCCCAAATTTGTTCAACACTGGAACCACCTGGGGTTCCGAAACCAATTTATGCTTAGCTTCCAACCCTGGCTATTCTGATTTAATTGCTTAGGGGTGAGACCTGGACTTGAGGACGTTTTAAAAGTTCCCCCACGTGATTCAAATGTGCAGCAAAGTTTGGGAACCACTGTCCTAGCAATGAATAAAACTATAAAATCAAAAAGCATTGGCATAACCAGAAGCTTATTACAAATGCAGAAGGACAAGTACCACCCAGTCCCAGGAATCAGAATCTGCCATTTAATAAGATCTGCAGGAGATTCTCAGGTACTTTTTTTTTTTCGGTGGTATGGGGAATTGAACCAGGAATGCTCTCCCACTGAGCCATGTCCCAGACTTTTATATTTTTTATTTTGAGATAGGTCCTCTCTAAGTTGCAGAGGCTAACCTTGAACTTGGAATCATCCTGCCTCAGCCTCCTGAGTTGCTGAGATTACAGGCCTGCACCACCACACCTAGCCTTAAGTACTTTAAAATGTGACAAACCTGAAACAGAAAGCTGATTAAAGAACCACCCTTGGAAACAGCACTAGATGGATTTACAGCTAGATTTTACCTATCTTTTATCCATCTTTAAGTTCCAATGCAATTTAAACCCTCTCAGGCCTTAAAAAATTATGACAAGTTTCATGAATAAGAAAACTCATTTTAGCCTTTCTGGAGCCAACAAAATCTGAATACGTAAACTTGTAACCTAATTTACCAAAGCAAAACAAGAAACCAACCAGCCAACAAGAGATTAAACACACATATAAATGCAATTCCAAGAACCCTAAACAAAATATCATTAAATTGAATATAGCATTGCTATCAAAAGAATAATATATTTCTTTGATTTATTCCAAAGGAAGAGTACAGCTTACTATCAAAAAAAGTATCCTTGTGATAGAGAAAAAGTCACATGACCCATGTAAAGATGCTGAAATGTACTTGACAGCAACAATGAGATGGTTTACCTCATAATTAATCTAAGCAAAAACAAAGGTAAAATCAAACAGTAAAGACTTCAGCAAAATCCAACATTAAATTATTTTTAAAAGAGCACATAAGTCTGGCATTGCTAGGCTCCCAACCTCCCCGTACCCGACTCCTCCTATTTTAAGTTTTTAAAAATGTAATCTGGAAAGAAGCCAATCACAAAAACAAAAATTCTGTACGATTTCACTTATATAAGATACCTAGAGGAGTCATAGAGATAGAAACAAAGCAGAATGGTGGAGGCCAGGAGCCAGAGAAAGGGGGCTGTTGCTTAACCAGTTGCACAATGCTATGCATATCCTTAACACTACTGAATTGTGCATTTCCAAATGGCTAAGATGGTAGACTACATGTGTATTTTAAAACAATTTTTAATAAGTGTAATTTGGAATTCAAGACCCAGGTTATTGTGATTATTCTTGTTTTTATGTATTTAAAAATGTTAACATTGGCATTTATGTCTATTATCTTATTTATAACAATTATTGAGGCATTACTCTCAGCTTGTTACTGTTCTCATGGTTAATCTATATGTATATTTGTGTGTATATATGTATAGCTATACTTAACCTGTTCCTATTTTATTTGAATTTTGGGTCATTACCTTGTCAGCTGGAACAGGTTCTCAAATAAAACTATTACTAAAAAAATGAGGGACTCAGCTTTTTGAGACAATAATAAAGAATATACCTCTATTGCTTTTGACTGGAAATAAAAAACAAAAAAAAAGCTTTTTTAAAAAAAATCATAATTCTAAGTATTCTCAGTTTACTAGAAAGTAGATGAGTGGTCATCTGAATATAGAGGTAGACAAAGGGACAGATTCCAAAGCAATCAGAGAAAACTTTGAGACTGGAGGAAAAGTCATCTTGATAGTGGTGATAGTTTCATGTGTATATATGTATGTCAAAGCTTGTATATGCAATTTATTGCATACAATTATATATCAATAAAGTCAAATTTTTTCATCTCCTTCAGCAAATGGTCTATAAATAGTGGTTGCCAAATTCTCAGAAACTGCTAATATTTCCACATCATGAAAAGATTACAACTGAATCAGAAACATTAATGGTAATCAAGAAATTTCTAAAGATATTAACTACTACCTGTATTTTTTGCAACTTCAAGAAAGTTATCCTACTAGGTTGCTCATTCATGATCATGTAAACTCTAGCGAGGCCACAGTACACTCCTTACAGATTAGTAAACGAATGCACAAAAGCAGCAAACAGGACTTTTCTGTAGTTCATCAGATTGAGAGAAAAGAAACCAGATCTGCTCGAGCCTGGATTTTGAATGAGAGATTATGCTAGAACATTACAATTTTTCAACGGATACCCCCCTACAAATGTCATCATCAGATCACGCTGCACAAGATTAGGAGTTATAAAATCTCCTAAGTTTCCCTATGTGGGGTGTATTACTTACAGGACAGAGAGGATTGCTGTGACTATTTCCACAGAAGCATCTGCTTTCTCTGGCCTGTCTCAGTCTCTGAGTATGAAACTGTCTCCTGTGCTACACAAACGGGTTATCTATTTAGTCTATTATAGGTCTAAGCCTCCACTTCATAAATCTTCAATACTGCTGAGTATTGTCTCCAGCATAGATGTTAGGTTTATAAAAAGAATAAAATTCTCACCCTAAGGTGTTAAGAATTCACTAAGGGGAAAAGACAATGTAAATAGCGATGAAGTACTGTACTAAGTGTTAATGCTATAAAACTGAAGTGCAGAGAGAGTCTGAAGATGTGTCACTAGGAGATGGCAAGGGGGCTTAGGCATTTTAGATGGAACAACGTGAGCAGAGGCATATGGCTAAGGCTGAGGCCACATGCATGGTCCATGCTGAATGGCATCACGGGGGCCATGCTAATATATGACTTGATAACAAGTTAGGATTAGCCTAGAGTGGGGACCTTGGATGCATAGTAGGAGGAAAATGAAATAACCAAAATTGCACTTAATAGAGATTACCACAGATCTGTAAGGGTACATCAAAGAGGTAATTCAGTAATCTTTGACTGAAGGCAAAAATACCAGCTATGGAGATTAAGAAATTATTAACATGACCTAGGTTATGACCTAATTAAAGGGACATAGTGTAAATATTTGTTTAAAAAATAATTGCAGAGTAAGATTCAGCACCAATTATCTTCTTTTAAAAATATTTTGCCTTCCTCTCTTTAGTTATGAGCAACCACATCAGTGACCTGAGCCTCTGTATACATTTCTCTGCTCTGTTGTCTACACACTTCCTCTCAAAAGCTCAAATGTACTCCCTTCTTCCCCTGCCAACATATGGAAGGTAACATAATTCACCTGGTCATCCCTGGATTCTACCAGGACATATTAAGCATAAAATAGCACAATGTTTTATTTTATCTCAAAGAAATGATCATCTTCTTTTCTTTCCTTACTTATTTAGAAGATACTGCTTAGAAAGAAGTTCAATTCAGAAGAACAGTGCAAAATGCCAAAGTTTAAAAGTAAAAATTCACTGAATTATAAAAACACACATAAACAAAATAAATAATGGAGCCAACATCTTAAAACTCAGCACACCACTATTTATTTCATGTCATTAACAAGTGCATGTGACTAATTTTGGGGTGGGAGGAACTGGAGATTAAACTCAGGAGCACTCCACCACTGAGCCACATCCCCAGCCCTATTATGTATTTTATTTAGAGACAGGGTCTCACTGAGTTGCTTAGCACCTTGCTGTTGCTGAGGCTGGCTTTGAACTTGCGATCCCCCTGCCTCAGCCTCCCAAGAGTGTGCGGCACATGTGACTGTTTTAATGATGAAAAGATCAAGTCTGAAAGTTGAATGGCTTTCCTGTCCTCCTCCTGAATACTGCAGGGACGTGGACATGCTCAAGGCATGGAGTGTGGAGTAGAGATGGGGCTCTCTCTAGTGGGACTAAGAACTTGAAGACAGTTCAGCAACACAAACAAACAATGAAACAGGAGTTTGGTCCTAATTCTACTATATAAAATAAAAATGGAAAAAGTCAAGGTCCCTGAAGAGCAGCACTCATGTCTATAAGACTTGCAACAACTTTGAAAGCCAAAACCTGCCAAATACTTCTATGTTCTTCTCCAGTCAATGACATTAAGCAAAACCTAATAGGAACTTTTTAAACGCTAGTAAGAGTAAAATTACCACACAAAAGTACCTGCTTAAATTATTTGACACAGTGATACTCTTAGAGTTACATAAAAAGAAAGAGTTTCATAGATTTGCTTAAAATTTTTAAATCTCATTCTTCAATACTATGAGGTTAAAAATAAATCTTAAAGCTCAGGTAGCTAATAACATATCTACATAATATTTTAGCCTGCTTGCAATGTCTTATCATATGGTTGATCCCTCTTTCCAAGTCATATGATCTACTATTCAAGTGGGGATTGTGCACAGCTACCTTTGTACAGGACAGTTGAGTCCAGCAGGCTTACACTCTGCTGAGTCCAGTGATGTTTACTGGTCTGGAGCAAGATCACCATATCTGTGATACAAGAGTCTAGTTTTCCAGCTGTGAGAAGGAAAATGATTTGCATTCTTGATTTGTAGATAAATACTAAGATGAAAAGGCAGGTCTTGAAAATATGGAGGGGGAATTTAAATTGAGAGGAAACATTAAATGCAAGCAGTCTTTATAAAAGGAACATGAGCTACTTGGGTAAAAGAGCAATCACTAAAATACTGCCCAGAGGAGTAGGTGCAGATTAAACCTTGCTTAGGCATATTCATAGCCTTTCACACCAGGGTTCTGATGTGCCCCACAGGGAATCCAGTCATCCAACAAAAGAAGAAAAATATGTTACAGCAAAGTCTTTTAAAATTTAACAAATTATAACCTATTTATATGTAAGCCATCTTCAAAATTTTCTGGAAGTAGATTTGGTATAAACTTAAGTGCCTACCTCAATACATTAAGATTTCATTTGGACCATGCATATATATGTCGGTGATCCCAGGAAATTAGGAGACTGAGGCAGGAGGATCACAAACTCTAGACTACCCTCAGCAACTGAGGAAAATCCTGTCTGGTAGAGAGCTCTTATTCAATTCTCAATATTGGGGAAAAAAACAAAACAAAAAACTTCTTTTTTTTTTTAATTTGTACTCTAAGTTACATTGTGACATCACTTAAAATGCAGTTAATAATTTAAGAAAAACAAAAGCTTGAATAACTCTGACCCATGAACTAGTCCTTTCCCTCACAGCACTGTGAAAGGAGAGTTTGCTTTATTGTATCCAAATTGTACGGTGACCAAGTACTGTACTAAGTCATTCCTAAATCTGTACAAATGCAGAGCATGTGACACTTGAGCAAATACAGCAGAGAGAAGATGGAGGCTGCTGAGCTCCAATAACTGCAATAATGCAATGGAAGAAGACTTCTTCACCAGTGATTTAACCCGCATCCTCAGAAAACCTCAACGAGGCATTCCCCCAGCTCATCCTAACTGAGGCATGGGTCACTTATGATTCACTTCCATCATCTCCTTAGACACTGTCTACTGCCCCTCTCCCGGGTAGCTATGTCTATCCCCAGAGACTCAGGTATGCCACCCACACTGATCTCTCAGGAGACCCAGACTTGGTCCTCCTGAAGCATCTCAACATAAAGGTGGGGGCTCTAAACATGCTTCATCCAAGTACAGACAAGTCAAAATTTTCTCATTTTATCAAGAGGCAATGTTCTACAAAAAATTATATTATTTGTCAAGGTTGGGGAGATAGAACAAGAGGAAGAGTACTAATCATGTATCAGAATTACTGACATGAGTTTTTACCCATGCAAAAGTTAATTTTAACCTACATTTGCTGATAACTAATTAGGACCTTACCGAAGTCACTTAACCCCTTTGCCCTATTTTTATAAGTGAGGAAGTTGAACTGGCAATCTATAATCACTTACATCTGATATTTCCTTGAATAATGTTTCTAAAAATACTTCATGCAAAAAATGATACCGATTATAGTAGTGATTTAGTCATCTACAATTATCTGCTAGAAGTGACACGTGTAAATGAAAATTTACAATATGAACAGTAAACATGATAGAAGCAATGATGTCCAGTCCTGCCCAGGGAATCCAACAGATGCACAGAATAGTTTGGTTTTAAAGGACGAACAAGAGTTTAGGGTGGAAATTGCAGTTTGGGCAGAGAACACAGAATATCACATGACAGAAAAGGAAAGGAAGGGAATTTTGTTTCTGATGTTGAGCAACATTGAAAGCCATGATATAGAATACAGGTTTATAAGCAGTGAGCCATCAGGTGCTTTTAAGCAAGTCAGATTTGAGTTTCATGAAGTTCATTCATATACAGGATCAGAGAAAAGATGGAGAAAGAAGAGGCAATTTATAAGGTCTTTGTACAATTTCAGGCAAGAGATAGTATTCACAGCCCAACTGAGTATAATGGAACTGAGAGGTGGTATGGATTTAAGAGACCTTTCAAAAAGACAATGTGGAAAATCAAGAAGAAAGAGGGTCCTAAGAAAGCAATCATTAGCCACTCTAACGGAGGGTGTTTGGATAGATTCTGGTGGCTTCAAGGAAAGAAAGCCAAGTCTGACAGAAAAATAAATAAATTTAACTTTGGAAATGTTAAATTTGAGTTAGCCATGAGACAACTAGGAAAACATGCCTGAAAAGTAGTTGGGAACATAGGTTCAGCACATTAGGTGACAGATCTGTTCCAAAGGTATTCATTTGGAAAAAACAACAACAAAAAAGTACTTTTAAAATCACAGGAGGTACTGAAGGAACACAGAGGACTGAAGAAGAATCTGATTAAGAAGAGGAAAGAAGTCATCATAAGCATTTAAAAGAAACCAAAGATTTCTCAATTAGCAGGGAAAGTACCATTTTCAAAAGCAAGGGGAAAGCTGGGCGTGGTGGCACACGCCTATAATCCAAGCGACTCGGGAGGCTGAGTCAGGAGGATCGTGAGTTCAAAGCCAGCCTCAGCAACTTAGTGAGGCCCTAAGCAACTCAGTGAGACCCTGTCTCTAAATAAAATACAAAATAGGGCTGGGGGTGTGGCTCCGTGGCCGAGTGTCCCCCAGGTCAATCCCTGGTTCCCAAAAAAAAAAAAAAAAAAAAGCAAGGGGAAAGTTTTAAACAGTATGGTCAACTGAATCAATAAATACTCAAGAAGACAGAAGCCAGGACACAATGGAAGGAGTCACTGGACTCTGCACATAATACAAATTTCAAGAGAATCAATTCAGTAGGGACTTAGAGGCCCAACTGCAGGAGAAATCAAGGTGAAATTTTAGTGTTTCATGCCATTTCATGAAAAGAAGAGAGATGAGACACTGGTTGAAGGAGTTTGTCTGAATGAGAAACAGAAAAAGAGGAAAGAGGAGATGCTAGCAAGAGTACAGAACAAAGTTTGAATGGGGACAGAAAAGTTGGTTTCAGAAAGTACACACACATAGAGAGGCAAGTGGAGAAAATATTTATACAATGTCAATGCAAGGGACTAACATGGTCATGCCAGGGAAAACAACCTATAAATATGCATTTGTACCCTTTCTCATGTCAATATTAAAAACCATGTATCGAAAGGTCATTCTACTGTTCCTTGATGCCCAAAGACTTACAACAAAATTTACTATCTAAAAACTACAATTCTATCATGAACTTGAAAACACCTTTGAGTTTATTGCTTGTTTTTGCTTCCTTTTCAAAATCCCTATCTAGCCTAACCTAGCCTAACCTAGCCTATCACCTTATCTTGCTCTGTAACTTCAGTATACCATTTTAAGTCTTTAGAAAGTACAGTATAAAAACTCAACACATTTCTATTTGGTTCCACATGAAATGCTACCTTCTGCAGGAACTGTTCTTGATCAACCCATCTGGAAAAAGGATGAGATAAAAAACTTCACTTTTGTCAAACACCTGAAATTTTCCAAATAGGCTCCTCTGTCTGCTCCTCACAGTTGGAGTGGATATAATGGATTGCACTGAGTTTTGGAGAAGTTGGCTAACCTGCTCATTCTCCTCATGGCCTCTGTGAAAGGTGAAGCTGTGGTTCAGGAGGAAATGCCATTCCAAAGTTCACACTCTTTTCTACTCTACCACACTCCCTCCAAAGGTGGGAAGCAGTATGAACTCTCATGACATTTGAGTAGCAGCACTAAGTAATATTTAATCTTCATCATTTAAATACAGTAGTGTGTTTATGGACTAAAAAGCTTGGGAAGAGCAAGGTTCACATTTAATTCACTTTGAAAAAGATCCTTCACAATATCTAACCTAAGGTCATGAATGTAACAGATGTTTAACAAATTATCTATTAAATGAAAAATTTACTCATGGATAGCCAGCTCTTTCAGAGTTGTTTATGGTTCTTGGTATGAGATGGTATATATTCCCAGCTTCCCAAGGCAAATTCTATTTCTGCTCCTCATTGTGAGTTGACTCAATCCATACACTCATTGCCTGGAATACAATATTTAATTCTAATTCTGAACTCAGTAGCCAGTGGGCAATTAATCTTATTTTGTAGCCTGTTAGAATAGGTGATTTGAGAAATAAAGGGAAATCTCTCAGGACCTTCTTGGTTATTTCTAAGTTTAGGTTTTTCTTTTTTTCAAATTAAATATTATAAGTAATCAGGATAGATTCACAGCAGAAGCTGGGCATGGTGCCACCTGCAATGCAGACCAACCTTTGAAGAGTGGGTTATATATAAGCATTTAGAATTTACCCTGCAAAAATAAGTAGCTGAGGGCTATGTACCCTTCTGGCCTTTTAAGAGTAATTTGTGAATAAAACACTCCCTCATCTTCTCCTCCTGTCTTCTGAATCGTAGTCTAAATTTGAACATTTAAGGACTTCATTGAATGTGGTGTCTCCAAACAAGTAAGAAGATAAAGAGGAAAAATGTTTCTGCAACAAAATCTGTTAAGAAAAAGTCCTTTGATTTTTGACTGGCACAGACTTCATTCTTAAATTACTTAAAAGCTTTACTTACAAAGTTAAGTCTTAACCGTTGTTAACCAATCCTTTCAGTGTCTTTCTATTTACACTTTTATGAATAGAAAGCCTGTTTATAGTCTGTTGCATATTGTCTAGTGCCAAAGTTTAAAATTACTTCTCAGTATCATTAAAAAGTACATTTTCTCCCATTAAAAACTCTTGATTCTGATAGATACAACAATGAGGACATGAGGAGTAGACGTGAACTCATTAAGAAATTAATTGGATATGATTTTAAAAATCAGCATAAACTTTGTTGTCTTTGACTTGAAAAACAATATTCTAAGATAAAACATGCCACATGAGAGACTATACAAATTTATTTGTTTTTGTATGCAAACAGCAAAAAAAAAAAAAAATGTTGTATTATTCCGGTAACCATTAAAAGTTCTAAGATTTGAAAAAAATAAAGTGAAAAGTTAGGCAAATACGGGTCCTAGTGATACCAACAGATGATAGTCACTACCACAGATGCTGACCTTGAATTTGGGACTCTCCTACCTCAGTCTCAGACTCCTGTCACTGGGATTACAGACATTCACCACCACACCTGCCTGAGCTACTTTTCTTAATAATTATTTAGTTGATTTTTATTAGTTTCATGATGCCCTCTGTTGGCTTCAATTTCATATTTATAAAATAAAGTTGGTGAGAGATTGATTTCGAAATGTATATGATTTAAAAAATTTCTTAAGTCCAAGACAAGAATATTGTTATAGTTAATTGATCTTCCTTGTTTAATTTGTTCAGTTATTTACTTACTTCTGTCCTTGTTCCAGAGAGTGTATTTGAGATACACTCAATATCTGACCCTAATGGTGCCCAGAAATTTTATCAAGCTACATGCAAATGTCAACACACAGAAAGCAAATGTACCCTACAAAACCTGCACAAAGGAAAAGTAGTATATTAAGTTCATGTCATCCCAGGTAAGAAAGTTCTTGTTAATGAAACTTGAAATACTTCAAAAATTTACATCAAAAAATTTGCAAAAACTGCTTTAGGATTCAACATTTCTTTCCTATGTTACCAGTCAAGAGAGAGTTCCCCACAAAACTACGGCTTTTCTAGTCTCATCTTGGAACTGACTTAGAGTCATAAATATAATCTCTAGACTGTCTGTTTTCCTTGGATAGCACCCATTTCAGCATTAAGCAAATAATCCAGTTTGGGAAATCTAAAAGATCATAACCCAAGGAATGTTGAAACACAAAATAATAAAGCAAGTCAGAGCTAATTTAAGAAGATTACAATCCAATCAATCACACATTTCCTAAAAGTAGTGATAGAGTTTTGAATTACTGAAAATAAAATTGTATCTGAGTATGTATTCCAAAACGAAAGGCTGACCCTTGGTTAGTCCATGATAGTTGGGAGAGGACACTTGTGGTTTATTGTTTAGAAAGCATTAGTTTGATATTCAAAAATAAATAACTGAATACAGTATATAATTTCTGGCTCTGTCATAAGCAAGGGAGATGTACATCATTAAAAAGATGAAGTGGCCTAGTGCTTTTGACCAAAAGTAACTATGCCATGTCCTGGGTGCTATCAGACTTTTAGAATACCCTGGCTCTGAAAAGATAATGGTGCCCATCCCTGCCATCTAACAAAGAAAAAAAAAAAAAACATTAAGTCATAAATGATTTAATGAAATACCCTAAGGAGTATTTAATTGTTTAGAAATAACAAATACCAAAAACACTATTTAAATTATTTTAAAATAACAAATACCAAGATTTCACCTCCCCAAAAATGTATTGTTTTTGTTTGCTTGCATGTAAATACTAATTCCAATTGAGAAAACACAAGTTAAAACTAAAGGTCTATCTACAGAAGTTCTTACTACAATATGAAGAACTTCAGCGTCACCCTTCAGAAGTTCTCAGTCAGCAAAGAAGTAGTCTGCAAGTCAGTTAGCCAGGTCTGATGCTGAAGAAAAGCCAAGGGGGAACAGGGTTATTTGTGGGTAGACAGCCACAAGCATTCCCACTCATAAGATGACTGGATGGGACTCCACCTTCATGTCAACAGTCAGGAACACATTTCAAAGAGTCTATATCTCCAGAAAGACTTGGATTTTTGCTATCTCTTCCCAAGCTGTTGGGAAATAAGCACAAGAATTGATGGTAGCAATTTCCATGGACTGCACATCTCCCAGCAGAAATCCACCGGTGATAAGAAAGTATGAGTAATCAGGTGATGTTTTTCAGAGGTTTAGCTTCTCTTTGCTATAACACTGAAAGCAGCAAAGTGATTTGTCTATTTCATTGCTTATGCAGTGAATTGAATTTTTCCCATAAATGGATTGTGCCTTCTTGAGATATTGAATCTCAACTTTGGAGATTTCACATTCCAGCAAAAATAGAAAAAAAGAAAAGAGCCTCCTAAAGATAAATATACTCCAAAACACCTAAGATGATTATATTTTAAAAAGAAATTTTTAATACTAATAATTTAATCCCAACTGATTACAAAATAAAAAATTAATAAACTCTAATTTTTTTTCACTAAAAATTAGAAAATTCTCTATATTCCTAGTGGCTTGATTCATTTCTAAGTACTACAAAACAAACTTGTTTTCATCAAAATTTCCTTAATAAGCTCCAGGTTAAGTTCACAATATAATGATACACACAGCATGTCAAAATGATGGAATGTTTCTGAACGATCAAAGAAAATTCTAATTATATTCCATTTAATTTGGTTTTATGTGTATTTGACAGTTGCCTAAAAAGTTATATATCTGAAGAAACTTCAAAATGGAAAAAAAATCAGAGGTGTTCTACCTTAATTATTTCCGTTTGCCATATTATATGAAAATAGAAAAATTAAGAGATCTACATTGAATGTAGCAAAGGAAAATTTTAATCAAGCTTCTGGACAAATATTGAAAAACTAAATTTTGTCATTACATAACTATACAAAGGTTATTTATCCAGCTCAAGTAGAGAACATTTTTAGGTGCACATAATTCCTTCTGTACATGTTCAAAATGCATTTCAACAATAACTGCTTTATTAATTCAATCAAGCTGCCATTCAAATGCAAAGAACATATCCTTTGTTTGGTCTGGCTTATAACACTTATCAACTCTCTTTCTACCAAAGGTATTTTCCTCCCATTCTTTGTAAGATGGGTAAGGAGGCTTTTGAAAAATGTTTGGATACAATTCACTTTTACTCAGAAAAAATATTAGTCAACCAAAAAGAAAAAATCTTTGAAAATTTAAGAGACATTTTAAGTTAATAACATTTTCTCCACTTCAGAACATTTCTAACAAAATTTCTTATAAACAATTCACCTTTTTGGAAAAATAATTGAAATAATTCTTAATCTTCCATCTATACAAAAATCAAAATAATAAATTTAACAGATATTTACATTTAAAATTGCCCAGTTTTTTAAAATTATGCTTTGCTCTTAATTTATAGCAATAGCCAATTTGTAGATAAAGAAAAATCAACTTAATATACATTTTAAATATTTAATTAGAATTTTTGTCTTTGAACTACATACTATTCTTGATACACAATATGCTTTTGTAAAAAACAAAGCTAACTTTCACTTGGAACAAAAAAAAAATCTTGAGGCAAAAATAAAGAACAAAATAGAAGCAAGACTCAGAAAGAAAAATTCTTTTTCTATTTTATATTTTTACTTATGTATCTATTTTTTTTCTAATATCATTTTAAGAGAGAATACTATACCAGTCTAATACATTTTCATGTAATTTTGGAATTCTTCAGGTATTTGAATTTCATATTAGCCGAGCATTGTGACATGGAAGATTAAATAATGAAGGACTAAAACTAAGTCTGCCTGAGGAAACAAACTTAAACTTATGACTTTCTGTAAACTTTGTTTTTCAAAGAAGAGGTAGATGAGATAATTTGGGGAGGTGGGAGGCAAGCATGTGAGCTGCTTTCCCTTGTCTTCTGTTTTGTTTTTGTTTTCATTATTTTATTCTTAAGGCATTCTTTTACCAAAAGTCATAGGTGTGATTAACATTGTTATAATAATGAAAAACCAGAAATCCTTCACTGCACTAGTTTTATATTATTTTTTCATGAGAAAGAACACCGCTCATAAATCAAAAACAAAATGCTATATGTTCAGAAATTAGAGCAACAAAACCATGAAGACAGCCAAGTTATAAAAACCCATTTTCAGATCTGGAACAGCTTCTGAAACTAAAGAGGGTATTTGGCATACCTTGTACTAAAGGAAAAGTCCTACTTTCATTATTTCCTGATTCTGGGGATCCAATAAAAACCTTATGGAATAAAGATTCTTACAAAAATCTTTTGGTGAAAACATAACCAACCACCCCCACCATAAAGTAATGAAAGTTGATGAAGTATAGTAAGTACAGAGAAAATTTTACTTTTTCTCCTGAGTTAAAAAAAAAGATTAAAAAGTTTTTTCAACTTTTCAAATAGCAATGACTTTTAGTACCTAAAAGGTACACAATTAAGATATATACACACTCACTTTTAAAGAAATAGGAACAAAAATTAAAACATTGGTGATTAGGTAAATACTGATGACGCCAATATAGAAGTATTTGCCATTGCGAAGGGCTTAAACACAATCACATCTTGTCCCAATCATACCTGCCTGCCAGAACAAAATAGGCAGCTGACCAATTATGGGGTGTTTATCTATACAGTGGTACCTTTGTTCTCCAACAATGTCAGATTGCAAATGTCCTGGAACCCATATTTACCTGGAGGATTCTTGGCAGGATCATTGTGGCTTGGACTTCCTGATTGTCCAGAATCTGTAAAGAAATCATAGAAAATGTTTTCTTTTTAATTTGTTCTGAAAGAATTTCACAATCCTCAGGACTTTAAAAAAAATTAAGGTACAACAATGAAGTTGAGTGTTTAAATAAAGTATCCTTTCCCAAGCCTTTTGATAGCAACATTTTATTCATCAAACCAGATGAATGTCTACACATATTTCTACATCAAAAGAAAAAAATCAAGTATTAATCTATAATATTCTTGGGATAGAGCAAGGCATTTCTGAAACAAAAGGTCTGGCTACAAAGCAACTAAAGATGTTTTGAAGGTTAGGCAAGTATCAAGGTCAGTCAGTGGAAATATGAAATAAAGCAGATACATTCCCTTAAAAATGCAATCTGATTATAATTAAACAAGCTTTTTAAAACCCCAAAATGTGTTTTTTATTCAAAGAGTAAAATACACAGAAATGAGAGCCTGCTTTTCCAGGATTTCACACGTATGTACACATATTCACTCCAATAATCCCCCAACCTACTGGATCTAGGCCCAGAGTCGTCTGCATCCCATAATAGCAATCAATTTGCAAACACCAGGAAAAGCATAAATTACTAGGTAGAAACCAACATGGCTTTGTAGAAAGCAAATTATTGGATCAATTTAATTTCCATCTGTGATAGACGGACAGACTTTTCAGATAAGGAGGAAGAGATCGATGTAGTTTATCTGAATTCCCTATCCCACATTATCGCTCATGGATGCTACAGAAAGGAACCTGGAGGATATACAACTGTTAGACAGCAGGCCTTCCCTGGCTGATCTCACACTGTCGTGTTTTGTTCACCCTTTTGCCTCCGTGTCCCTGGAGCATTTATCTATGGCATTTGCCCTGTGTTATTATACCCTTACTTGCAGGTTGCTTTGTAATCTTCTTTCATTGGTTCTAGTATTTAAGTTTTGTCTCCCCTACTAAATTGCATGCTCCTAAGCAGAGGCAAATATTCTTTCTATTTCTTTTGTGTCTTTCTCAGTATGCTGTTCATGGCTTTGAGTGCACTAGGCGTGTAGTTAAGTGCCAGAAGAATAGATGGCTCAAACTCAGCAGCCTTCCTTGCTTGCCTAGAAAAGGCAATCTCGAATTAGAACATTTCACCAAAATTTGATAGGTGGGGCACAGAAGGCGGCTCTGTCTTTGACTGCCATATATTAACAAGTCTTTTCCCTACAACCTTGTTATTATACTTAAGCCAAGAAAGGTATTGCATCTTGGTTAAGCTGAAAAGTCAGATGCTGTTTTTTTTTTCATCAGAGTTATTCTGTTCTTCCAGGTAAGTGATTAACATGCTGTATTAAATACAAGAACATCCTACTAGTTCCTTCCCCACTATCAGTTGGTTATTCATTTCATCCCTTTGCTACACAGCTGGTAGCTTGGATTTAAAGCTGGAAGTTGAATTTTACCCCTTCAACCCATTTCCTTGTCATTTTTTTCCCCCCTCCAAAACAGATTTTGTGAAATCTTAGCAAACATATTTAGTAATTCCCACGTTGTCCTCCAACTTATTCCTGATTTCAGGAAATGGAAGGAAAAAATTGGAAAGGACCACTCTTGCAGGCTGTGCTCTGACTAGACTGACTAGACTCTGACTAGTCTCCCGCAGACACAGATCTCTCAAAAACTCTCACTTCTTATCTCCCATGAATTCTTCTATTAGTTTTTCTAAAATTGAGCTTCAGAGAGCAAGCTTTCTTTTTAAATTCCTACCAAAGAGGATACAATATTGGACATCTTCCAAGCCCAGAGTATAATCATTACGTGAAAATAACAAACTACACTGTTTTGCTACAGCCTTGGCTATTTCTGCCCTGATTTCCTCTGACAAATGCTTTTTAGCATTTATACTACATTACAATTCAATTTTTCAAGTGATTCTAGCATGGAGATGGGTTCCTAGTTAATGCATCACATACCCATTGACCAGACCCTCAAATGTTAATTTTTCTCTCTAAAGCTACCTCACATTTATGAAAGTCTAGACATGACACAACATAAGTCAGGTTAAAATTGTTATCTTAGGCAAGCTGCAGCAGCTGTCTCAATTCAGGAGTTGTGTACATGAGCTTTATCATGTTCAGTTATATCAATGACAAAAAACACCACTTTTCCCCATCTGTGGCTAAAGTTTAGGTCCAGTAGAATAAAGAATGCAAGTCTCTTCTATTCCTAAGAAAGAATTCAGCTAGCACAATGGCATCCCCTATCATCCTACTTAGGAAACTTCTTTCTTTTTTTTGCTTTAAATTACTTTCTCTTCCCATTTGCAACAACTGCAGACCAACCTCAGTTGAAAAAATATACTTACACATGCAGAAAGAAAGGAAGAAAGAAAGAAAGAAAGAAAGAAAGAAAGAAAGAAAGAAAGAAAGAAAGAGAGAGAGAGGAAGGAGAAAGACCCTCATGCATTTGAGAAAAAAACTGAGTGGACCCTAAATTTGAGTCACACATTGCTTTCTGTAACAATTCCACTTTCTTAAAATGATCTGGTGTTTACTGGAACCCAATGACAGGTTCTCTTTCATATTCCAAAGCCTATGTCTCTCATGAAGCAAAAGAGCACATATTGTGTCCCCCAAACACAGAGGAGGACCCCTATGCAAGCAAGTACAGAACACTTCATTTTCAGACTATAAATTCTAACATGATTTAAAATCTGTTAACTCTTATGTCACCTTATATTGGTCACTTAATTCCAACTGCTGGAAAAGGAAGTAACCAGGGAGTCGCAGTTGGCAGAGAAAACAAAATGAACTGTTATTGTGGTTGACTTCAGAGAAGGAATTATTCAGACCACATCTAAAACCCTCCAATTTACCACCTAGGTCAAATTACTCTATACTCAAAGGTTTTATTTAACCACTTCCACCACTTTGCTCAAGTTCTCCCCACCGTGTGTGTGTGTGTGTGTGTGTGTGTGTGTGTGTGTGTGTGTCTAGCATGCTGTAGTGAATCCTGGCTCTTCCCTCATAGTTGTGTGACCGTGTACAGAATCACAGGGATCTCTGATCTCTTGGAGCCTTACATTCTGATCTTGAAAACTGCCATCATCCTATCTACCTCAGAGGATCACTGCAAAGATCACATCATATCATGCATCAGGCCCTGGTTCACACACTTTCTACATAATCAACAAATGAAAGACACTGTTAAGCTCGGAGCCACATTTTTAAAGAAGGATTAGCATTTTTAATGAACAAATTCTCAGGAGGAAGAAGAGAAAAGGGATATAAATAATTTGTGCCCAGTCCAGTTCTAGTATCTAAAAATGTCTGTAGTGGATCTACTGAACATGGAGAAGTGTTTGCCCAACTGGAATTGCTACATGCGTGCATTAGGCCCATGCTCCTCACCCCCACTTCTCAGTTTTTCTCTCTTTTTTTTATTTTTGAGCAAAAAAAGACCCCCCTCTTTCTCTGTCTCTGTCTCTTTCTTTTGGAGATGGGATTCACCATGTGGCCACCAACTCCTGTGCTCAAGGGACACTTCTGCCTCAGCCTCCTGAGTAGCCAGCACCAGAAGAGCACACCACAGCACTCAGCTCTGTCTATTGTTTACAAGTGTAAATTTAAACATGCATTTATTCTTTTAGGAAAAGAAGAAAATGAAGAGAGTTGTAAACTTTTTAACTCAATCAACACCTCCCTCTGCCAGGTTAAAGATTCCCCAGAAATCTGGAACTGTTCACACCCCTGATAACCCTTACAACCTTTCTTCAATCCTTTTGTCCACTCCTTTTTAGAAAGCAGTCAATCTTTTATGGCTGTCCTAATGTCTCAATTTTACCCAATGAGTGCCCAGGTTTCCCTAATGACCCAATTTTATGGAAGACCCTGGAATACTGAAATGACCTTAATGGCTTGTCCAGGGTCATATGCATCTCCCCTCTCTGAGCCTCCTGCTCAGACACATTGCCGTTTGAGTGGTCATGATGAAATCTTGAAATCACTCAAAGCCAAATGGTCCTTCAGTTCATGGGAACTTTACCTTCCCTCCTTCTGCTTATGCATTCCAAACCTGTTTCAGAATTTTAAAAAGACTTTTAGCTATTCTCTCCACCTAAGCAGGAAATTATGATTATTGTCATTGAACTTTATATACCAATTGATGTGTAATAGAGAGGCTGATTCTAACTCTGCTAAACAAAGAAAATCCTAATGTTTTACGATTAACCTGGAGGAGATAGAATAAGATAGTATAATAAATAAAAGATAATAAATAAGTAATGGTGTGTAAAATGTTTGTTGCTAAGCACTAGCTTTCTGATGTGAACAAAATGCAATGCTCTGGGGTGAGCAGATCATCAATATTGGGAAAAAATTTTTGAAGATCATTAATGTAGGCATCAATTAAAAAAAAAATCAAGGAGATTTATGGAGCACCTTCTCTATCCAATGCTTGATAATGTTTGAAACACAGTAGGCACTCCTTTTTTCCACTGTGCTTACAAATTTCCTTTGGTTTAAAATAATAACCTTTAAAATATTGTTTTATAAAAGAATACAGATGTATGCCTTCTAGAAGTTCAGAGATAGAAGTGTACAAATTAGAAAATATTAGGGAAAGGTTGATCAATGGGTACTAAGTTATATTCAGATGGCAGTAAGAAGTTATGGTGTGCTATTGCACAATAGGATTATTATAGATACCAATGATGTTCTATATATGTCAGAAAGCTAGAAGAAAGGATTTTGAATGTTTTCAACAGAAAAAAAATGATATATGTTTGGGAAAATAGATAAGTTAACCTGATTTAACCATTACAAAAGATACACCTATATTGAGACAATACCTGGTACCCCAATAAATATGTACAATTTTATGTTTGGGGGTATAAGTTAACAATTAATTTAAATTGAAAAACGAAAACACTGTGATACAAAGGGGTATATACCAAGAAGAAACAATTGACTCTTCTAGGAAGGCTGGGCAAGGGTACATCATAAAAGACATAAAATGGAGGTCACTCTAGGAACATAGTCCTGAAAAATAACATGATCTCCCAACCTAGTACATATTTCATTCAGCTACCAAGACAATCTTTATAAAACCCAAAACTGATTAAACCAAATCCCTGCTCAAAACCCTCATTTGCATTCCAAATTCCCATAGAATGAACTCCAGTTTTTTTAGTGTGCCACTAAAGGTAACTTGATCTGGTCCCACCAACCCCTGGGTCACCCTTGAGTCTTCTGGACCCTTGAGTGTACCAGCATTCATGCCTCAGTGTCTTTGCACAGAATGCCCCCAACGCCTCCCATTTTTTTCCCCCTTCATTAAGTCCTCATGTCAAGGTCATTCCTTTTTGGTTTCTCAACTTCATGATGGCAGAGATGCTACCCTATTTAACCTTTAAGCCTCACATATTGGGATAATGCCTGGCACATTTGGTAAAGTCAAATGAAAACAACTGGTCTATAAACTACAGATATGCACAAAGAAGAAAGACTAGGTATGTGCCCCACTCAGCATAAAAACAAACATTAGAAGTCAAATGGATAAACCTTTTATGGTGAGGAATAGGGACAGATGCAGCATTCCCAGGGCTGAGTGTCCTGGGCTAATGTAAGGCTCGGTTCTGCTTCCTGGCTTCCGTCCTTCCCAAATGAATATCTGGAAATCAGAATGAGTGTATGAGATAAACTGTTTTGCATCAGGGATCAATTTTTGCTCTCCTGCAGAGGGAGGAGGCCTTTAATGGGGGTCCAGGAAAGAGGTCCCTAATTTGCACAGAGGCGGCCTAGAAGTTTTAATGACCTACATATACTTAGACTAACTTTCTACTTCAGCGTGAAGCTTATCCCCTTTCTACGCCAGTGTGAAGCTTATCCCAGGGGCTCATTTTATTCTCTGACACCATGACGGGAAGATCAACAGGAAAACCAAATTTGAGAGGCATGATTTTAATTTATAGTCATTTTGGTGCAAAGAAGGGACTGAACAAGGCAAATTGTCAAGGCCCTTCTAGCTCTAAAATTATATGATTCTAGAACAATATAGCTTTTATATCAAGGGATATCAGAAGAGTAAATGAAACCCAACCGGTAACCTGTTAACCTACAGATAGCCTCTTGCTAGAACTAAAATTAGTCATCATGTCATAAAGAGCTCTTTGTCATATTCCTTCGCCTTCAGCAGGTGAAGAAATAGACCATTGTCAACTAAAGAATACCATGAGTTTTTTTAAAGGGTTAGAACAGTCTGCTTCTTTCTCTCTAAAACATTATTAATTGCTAACATACTAGAATTGTATATTTGTACAAATTAAATACATAGCATGCCAAAAAGAATCACTTAGGAAAGAAAAGTCAAGATATAAAAAGCAAAAACTTGAGGGACGGGATACAAATACATGTACTTTATACTCGGGAAACAAAAAAGACAAAAACACGTACTTGTTTAAAGATGGGAAGAGAATTCTTCTCCTTGGGCAGGTCCTCCTCCCTCCCGCCTCCCTCCTCCCCACCACACTGTGTCTTGCTCTTGGCAGCTCCCTGAGTGCCCCAACTGATTTCCCTGGGATTTCTAGTGAGTGAGCTTTATATAATCACAATTCCTATTACATAATTTGCCATTTGTTGTTCCAGCACAGTGACAACACTATTTCAGTTTTAATGGAGAGCTGGTTCATCAATTGCAGTGACACAAAACTAGTTTTACAGCACTTTCTCTTCCCTCTATTAAATGTTTATTAAAATAACACAAAGATACATGGGGAAACTAAGTAAGTGCTCTCCTGTCTCTCATAAGCCTGCAAGTGTGCAGGAAAGGCTCACTGGTTCCCTCTCTCCTGATCTCTCTTTCTCCCTCCTGCCTCCCTCTATTCCTGTCTCTTACCGGGCGTTGACTTCATTGCAAAACTTGGTTAATAATCTATATGTGGGAAGTGTGAACTTTATTACTTGCTAATGGAGTCCTTAACATATTTTGCTGCATTTGTACCCCCTCCCTTAAGCTCAATTGTGAGCAGGAAGAGAAATCGAACCTCTGAATTTCTTGGCAGAACAAAAATAATATTTAGGAAATATGGCTTTGCATGTATTTTGAATTACGACTTTCAATCTATTTTACTTCATGTCTGAAGGCCTGTACCTTCGGTCCCCCTTTCTATTGTTCAACATGGATTTTTAAATGTATGATTTAGCAAAACTCAGTTTTAAAAGAACTTATTTTGTTAACAATCCTTATAGATAAAGCAATTTAATTAACTAAAAAAAAATATAGAACAAGAGAGTCGATATGTAATATATTCTATTCCTTATCCCTATATATTCCACGAGTTCCCTTATTAAACTTTCTTTAAAGAGCCACTTTCTACTTAACAGAAAGATGAAGTTCCAAGCTTCATATCCCAAGGATTAAAATAAGGATTTGTTTGGGCTCAAGACTGAAATTTGTCCACAAGGAATTAAGCAAAAAATATAGACCACTGAAATTTAAGGGAGAAAAATGTCGAATGGGTATATGAGAGCCAACTAATCGTGACCACAACAGGGGACTACGGACCACAGCAAACGGGAATACACCTGAGGAAAAGTGCCACCCTGTGAACTTCTAGGACCAGAGAGTGACAGTACTTCATCAATTAGCACCAAGCCGGATAAATGAAGTCTAGCATGGTCGAATCTGACCTTTCTGCCCTAAGACTAAGTTCAGTGGCCATCTACTGATCCAGGGCTTGAGTGAACCAAAGGTCAGAAACAGGATCATCTATACTTCTTGCTTGCAACGCTTTTAACCTATAGAATACAAAGACACCATACTGGTCATTGTCAAGATTGCTAACGTTCTACAGTGTGTTTTCAATTAAGTAAATAAAATGTGGTAATTAAATCAAGATTGCATAATATGTTTTTGATTTGTAATCTCATTTAAATTAATTAACTGACTCAATTCTTGTTTAGCTTTTAAACTGGCCTAGTTAGGGAAAGAGTCCCTGGGAGCAAATCCAGTTTTCTATCTTTAAAAACAAGGCAAAGCAATCTGGCATACTTAAAAAAAAATTAAATGCACCAGCATAATATAAATACAGAGGCAAGGGTGTTAAAGTAGAGGAGGGAGGAGTTTTATGGCATGATTTTGACTAAAAAAATAGTTCTCACACTGGAGAAAAATAAACTAAAACATTATTTATTCAAAACATTTCTTTTCCAATTTTATGAAGATTGCATGTTTGTTGGAAGCAAAACATTTCCAGCTGTATTTTAAGTTTCTGAAGAGAGTTGTAAGATTTATAATCTTTCATAAATGCTGCCCATATCTCATAATATTAGATGAACACACCATTGCGTACTTTAAGGAACAATTTGCCAATGCAGTTTGCCACATGAAAATAATGAAGTCCTTTGCAAAACCTGGCCAGATCCAGTAGGAAAAGATGAGATGATTGTTCTGTCTTTTCCATCTGGGAGACATTTTGGATTTCAGCTATAACTATGTAATATACTTATTTTCCCGCCTTGGAAACCAAGAAAACTGCATTTTATAGCAAGGTATATAAAGCAAAGAGAAAGTTGGTGAAATAGGAATCTTGAAATGAAAACCAGAATGTCATCAGATTCAAAAACATAATTATGGAGGAAAACAAAAATCAATGCAGAATTTCAACATAAGTGAAAGGCAATGTTTATGATCCTATTAGTCCTAATGCTTCTCTTAAGAGGAAAGCATGGAAAAATAAAAGCTGTTTTACCTCCAAAGTCCTGAATGGCTATTTTAACACCCGTTAGCACAGCAACCCATGTATGGGTACACATGTGGCCCTTCTATGCTATGTCATTTCATGTGTTTTCCCAAAACTTCATATACTACTATATATGTAGGTTAAAACCAGACACAGACTTTCTAATACTTCATTAGCCATCTTTCTTCTCAAGAAGCAGGGCATGTTCTCTCCAAGCTGACCACAGAGTCCGAGCTCTTGGGTTCCATTCATTAACTGCCAGTCATTGACCCTAAGCAAACCCCTAGATGCCTGAATCAGTTTCTCTGATTTTCTGATTTTCTTGCCCAATCACTTAAAACTGGGTAAGAAAAAAGTAAAATTTTAGTTTTCATATTTTCAAAGGGACTATAAATGAAAGGGGAAAAAACTTCATATGATAGTGAAACCGTAGACAAATATTTGTGGAGCAAGTCCATGATGTATTTTTAAAATATTCTTTTTTAGTTCCCCCTCAAAAAAAAAAAATCCTACCTCATTAGTCTGTTTTCACTCTGAACTGGCCCTTGCAAACACCAACAACACAGGTAGTTAAAGTGTCCAAATCCCCTGCTACATTTTAAAATCGATGGGGTCAATATTTATGTTAGTTTTATTCACTACCTGGTAGAATTCTGGCATATAGTCAATGTTGAATATCTACTATACCCACCATTTTATAGCAAACGGCATGAAGGACAGTAACACATTTTTTATTCCTCACATTTAAAATTAAAGGGCAGTGTTGATAATCATAACTTTGAGTTGTCTGGTTATCTGCATATTCTAATTTTTAAGGGCCTGCAACCACTCCACAAATACAAATGAAGCAGTTGTTTCAGTCAATGACCAAAAAGTCATATTTTTGGTTGCTTTTTTCCCCTTCAGTAATTATTACAGCATAGATGTGTTCCTGAAAATATTTTTTTTGTTTTTTTGTGTTTTTTCTGGAACACAGATTTCTCCTTTCAGTTAGCTAGAAAGATACTTTGCCAAGTTGTTAAAATGTTTATGTTTAAATCATTAGATGAGCTTAGAGAAAGGAAATTGGATGGGCTGCTCTATCTTATATTATTTAACCAGTCTTTGCTTTATTACGAAATCATGGCTCTTACGTCATTGATGATATTGTTCATATAAAATAAACGTACATACTTAATCCAAAGGTACATGAACTGAACTGAATAATAAAGTAGGATGACAAACAGCATACCTTCTATGAAGGCAAAAAAGATTTGTATGCCAGACACTCATTTCTTTTTATAAAATACCTTTATCATAATATTGGAGGAAAAAAAACAGAGAAGTCACTTAATGAAACAGGAAGCTTGCTGATGTGGCAGATAATGATATTAAATGTTCCAACAGTTCCTTGATAAGTGGTTCAAAGAAGTTCTGTCCCCACATTTTCAGGGCAAAAGCCAATTTACCAGGAATAAAACTACTTGAATAATACATCATTGAGCTAACATTTTAAAAAAGGGATAAAATGAGGAAACAACCAAGGAGACAGTAACTTCCTTCTGTAAATTAAAACTCTGTATAAGAGGAAAGTAACTCCATTATGTTGATAAAATAGTAACAAAAAATAGCTAACATGATTTTTGTCTTCATTTTTTTATAGGGAAAGTCAAGATTATTTCGCTAAAAGGAATAATGTTTGAAAGAACTCTGAAAAGTTCACAACCTGACAGACACAAGAAATGTTATTATAATTATATGGGAGAAGCCAGGTGGGGGGTGCACACCTGTAATCCAACAGGCTAGGGAGGCTGAGGCAGGAGGATCTTGAGTTCAAAGCCAGCTTTAGCAACTTAGTAAGGCCCTAAGCAACTCAGCGAGACCTTATCTCTAAATAAAATATAAAAAAGGGCTACGGATATGGCTCAGTGATAAAGCACCTCTGGGTTCTAACCCCAATCCAAAAAAATAATAATAGTAACATTAATTATATGGGACAATATTCTTCTGAATGGACATTTAAGGAGAAAGGTTTAAAATATAGGTAATTCTGGGGCTGGAGTAGTCCTCAGTGGTAGAGCGCTTGCCTGGCATGTGTGAGGCCCTGAGTTCGATCCTCAGCACCACAAATAAATAAATGAGTAAAACATCCACTAACAACTAAAAAATATTTTTAAAAAAAACAAAAAAAAAATACAGGTAATTGTAACCAAGAATATTAAAGCGCCTTTTACAGAAGCCCACCATGAAATCTACTACTCCCTACTATGGTTATTTGGGAAATGAGAAAAAAAAAAAATGATGGGAGGCACATCCACTGGCTATATCCATTTTAAAGGAAGGAACCAAGAGCATAATGATGCAGAGCTCTGAACCATGTGCTCATAATTCCTCCCATTTTGTCATGTGACTCATTTTATCTTTAAGAGAGATTCCAATCGACTCCTTATGATTCAAGAATCTCTATGCCAAATCCAAAAAGTATGAAAAAGAGCAAGTTTCTGCATAATGTCCCATCCATATGTGTTAACCCTGCATGGTATCAAACCTATGTAATCTTATACATCAAATGCCTTCCAGATGTGACAAAATTTTAACAGAGACCAACTTCAAACTTTTTACTACAGACTCATCTTCCATGCTCCCATTAAGATTAGTTTCATTGCACATAACATTACATGTGGCTAATGTTCAATTTTTCCAAATTGAACATTCAAAAATTGATATGGCCTTCCAATCAAAAAATAAACTATGCTGCACATCCATCCTCCAACAAAGTCACAAAAGAACCAAGAAATCACATCATTATTTCCAAGTTGTAGACAGTGCTTAATTACAAGGGCAGTTGGACTTTTCCCTCTCAACTCTTGGTACCTCTAAAAGATGGAAAAGAGGATGAGGAGATCCTCCATAATTCTTTGTCAGAGTTAGCTGCCACAGGAACAATTTGAACCTATCAACTGTTGGTTTGGATTTTAAATACTGGTTCTAATTAGAGAAAATCAGATTCTTCTTTACATTTAAAGCATATTAAAGTTTGAAAATTAACCAAGATCATTCAAAAATTTTCAAAAGGATTTAATAAACATGCTATAATGAAAAGATGAAAAGTCATGAACTAAATTTTCAGGTAGAATTAAAAAGAAAAATCCATAGTACAATGTCAATAGGAAACACTGGTATGATAAGACTATGGAGGATACCATGCATACTGAATCCTCTCCTCAAATGAATGCTTTGCCTCTACTGCATCTCAGAATGAAAATTTCTATGGAACTGTAACTTGTCCTCACATCCATCTCTCACTCATTCCTACAGAATACCTTCCACAGTCCTGTTAACAACTGACTTCAAACCAGGTCCAACCAAAGTGTGGAAATTTGAGTAAAAGATAAGGGAAAGTATTTCTTCTCTCCTCTCTACTTCAACAGGTGTCTTCAAACTGTCACTAGTTCTCCACTGGACAAGTTCCTCCCTGTGAAGTCCCTACTCCCTATGGGCAGCTCCAGCTCCAAGGCTCTAGTAACACCACCTGTTCCCTTGACTTTTACAGCCTACTTGTGCTGGTAGACTCCTGTGGATGCTGATGACTGTGTTATCTCGCTGTTCATTTGGTCCTTCGGTTCTTCTAAGATCGTTGATACTGATCGTTCCTATAGAAAATTTCTTCTATTGAACTATGTGGCAGAAGTTTTATTTTTTATTTTTTTATTCCAATAGATGTGTTTTTTGAAGTTTGATGTATCTAGCACTCCAAAATAAATGTCAGATGATAGAGTTAAATAATATTAGACAGATTAACTATAACGACACTTAGAATATTAACAAGTTTCAAGTATCTATGATCCACCTTTAAAAGGTAAGACAGCTCTGTCACCATTCAGTCCTAAATATGAAATCTTTTATCCCAAAGCATGATGTTGTTACCCAAAATAAAAATGTTTTTAAAAATTAGATTTTGAATGCCAAGCTCAAAATACAGTCTTCCAGGAGATCTTCTGATAATATAAATAATACCCATCCCCATATACCATTTCTTCTTTGGATCACCTCATCTTCTCTTTGTCCAAGTTTTAACAAATTGCATATACCTGAGCTTTCCTGTTTGTGTATTTTCCTACACACATGATATATGCTCCTTAACTGGAGCAAGTATGAGTTTGATTGATTTGTAGAATGTTATGTGTTTACTCATAACTCATATGAGACACAAAAGCTTTAAAATGCTTATCAATTGTCTGAGTAGCTGTTTCATGTGAAGATACCCAAGTGGTTGTGTTAAATATACACCAAAATACATCATGCAAGAATAGTGCATACATCAAAGGAGAAATCACCATTTTCTCTAAGAACTAGTTCACAAAATCTTGCTTGACATCCAGCAGTTTCACATGAGAAAAATTATAAGAATAGACAAAAGCATTTTCTTCTATCAGGTTTATATAATTGCTGATGCTTTACTAGAATACAAATAAAAGCTAACATAAAAATATTTGTGTTTATATGTAGAGGGAAGTATACAAATTCACTCTATGGAAAATTTACCATCACAAATGCAAATAGTATCCACGCACTCAGTGTTTTAAACTGTGCTAAATAACAGCCCTGTTAGAGGGAAGTGACGTTAAGAGAAAACACATCCCATTAATTCACATGTTGCCAACTTTTTCTGATAGAACTCTTAATAGGATGTTGCTGGTGTTTGGTGTGCACACTCAGCCACCACACTGCACTGTACCCCTATGTCCCTGTATTTGCTCTCTCTCGATTATTTTTAATCTCCCTCAATTGTATCAGTCATATTTGAAAGAGTATCATTCTAGTTTATGATAGTTACTACCAAACATCGTGTGGAGATCGTATCAAACTGAAAATCGATGTCTATTAAATTTCATAAACCTGTTTCTGAACTCTAATCAACCTCCATTGCATAAGGCAAAATTTGCACATTTAATTCAATAAATACTTATAGAAAAAAGAAAACGAAGTACAGTCCAAATAGGCATAAAGTAAGTCTAGCAATAGCTTATACTTTTTGTGTTTTCTGCTTCCTTTTTTTCCCAATGAGAAAATTACAGTGTGACATAAACTAAGAGAAAACCTCCAAAATATGAAAATAGATACACTGCAAAGACATTAAAAACCATAGGAATAATGCTGAGACCGCAAGATGGAAACAGCCCTGGACTTTCTCTGGTAGTGGGGGTGGGGCACAGGGAGCCAAAAGCCAGGAAGAAAAGTGAATCTCCATTTTAACCAGGTTTTTTATCACACACTTAATATTTGAAACTTAAACCTTCAATGAAGAATACAATATGAAGAAATAAAAGATTATCCCAGTCTTTCCAACACGCTCCATATGTGTGTTCGGATTTTAGGACCATGCCACAGACACATGACAGAAACAAGAGGAGAGGGATCTAATTGTTTATACGATGCAGATAACTGACACTATGACACTTGTCACTGGGCCAGAAATAGGTTTAAAGAAGCAACTTAGAAATGGGCTAATAGAGCAAAGAAGAGCAACCTCCACCTTCAGACAATGTATTAGAGGATTTTGTTAAAAGCCAATTAACACAATCTCCATCTACTTATATATGTCACAGCAGATAGAACTGGAGAACAGTGAGATTAAAACAGTTCATATGCAAGTGATTTTTTTTTTAATATTAAGGCTCACTGTACCTTCCCACATACCACCTCTAAGGTTAAATGTCAGTGCCACCCTGGCCTGGAAGGACACCTCATTCTCAGAGACCTGCTCAACTGGGGACGTGTTGACCGAGAATGCCATGAGGTACCAGGGAAAGTCAACAGCATCTCTCTCTGCTCAAGAAATGGACTAAAACCATTAATTTCCTTCATAAGACCAATCAACTGCTGAAAAGGACCTCTGATATAACTGACCAAGGCAGCATTTAAACCAATAAAGACAGCAAAATTTGTTTCCCATCACCAAGCTGCAAAGCTCTGACGCTGCCTGATAGGAACACAGCTCACTGCCTTCCTGCCACATACACTCTTAAGGAATGGTGCTTGTCCTTTTTCATCTTGTTGACAAAATACACCATTTCTTAGCAAATTCTTTATCTAAAGAATAATGAAGTAAAGCCAGGACAAGAACCAGCTAATTTTGCAAGGACACAAAACAGAATCTCAAGGAAAAGGATAATTTGTTCTTTACCTGAAAGTCTAAACTACCTATATGCACACTTTTATTGTGCTGTTGCTTCATTTTCATTTATTTAGGTTTGTTTATTCAATGACAATATAAATGGCCACTATGCAGTCAGGTTTCCAGACCCAACATGAATACAAAAACTCCATCACCCCAATCCGATCCCAAAGCCAAAGCTTCCTCCTCCCACGAGGCTCCCATTCAAAGCCATCAGTGTGTTTCTCAAGTGACAACATTGCTCAAGCTTTCTTTCACTGAGCAGAAATCTGCTTTTGCAGTATGGATATGTATGCCACACCATGAAACCAAAACACAATAGACAAGACAAAAGAGAGAAAAAGAATCTCATGAGGGCATTTGGAAGGAAAGGGGGATGGGTAGCTTAAGAAAATGTATTTAAAATTGTCCTTTGCAAAAAATGAATTCATGGTAACAAAATAAGAACTGAAAGTTTTCTGTGAACATCATCCACTTATTATAAAAACAGAATAGATAGCTGATACAATCCAATAGCCTGGTAGAGCATGGCACTTATCCCCTACTCCATTCGCAGCACTAACAGAATTCTGAAATGCTGTGTTGCTATGTTGTTTTACAAACATGTTCACACATGCTGAAGTTTTATTTTCTGTTCACCTGTTTACCTGGGTTGGTTTTCAGCTGAACATTCATTAAGTATTAAGAGGTGCAATGATGCCAAGAGTCTCAAGGCCATCACTCCTCCCACGAGACGCCCAGGGAAGAGCTATGATGGCTTCATTCACCTGGGATAGAGTAAAGAAATAGGGACTCACTCTAGCACTTGGGCAATCAAAGAGTTTTTAAAAAACATGTATTTATACTTTACCTAACTTCTCATTTATTTCTACTAAAAGGCAAGGTCTGATAAAATTAAAGGCAGTTCTTATCTTTCAGCTCCTAGTTTGTGGAAGGAGGTTCCTGTTCCAAGGAGGGAGTGCTGCCATTCCCAGCTCTCCCTGGCCACTGGCCACTTGAACCAACAGTCCTATACCAAAATATGTCACCTTGAACCACAAAACAATAATAATTCAGACCATCAAGTTAATTGTGTCTATTCCCCAGAAAATGTGTCCTCCAAGGCTCCTTGAAATCAGGTTGGAAGATGAGTAGCAATTTTACTCCCAATTTTCCAATTTCCACTAAAAATAAAAAAGCAAAGCCCTAAGCTCATCATCCTCATCTCAGAACTGAGGTTTTAAGTAAAACCTTGAAAAAAAAAACACAGACTTCTCAGATAAGTTTTTTGCAGTTCAAGAGGAATAATTCAGTTCTTTGGATTTGTAGTCAACCTCAAGAAATTTTTTAAAATTCAGAATTGTAAATGCAATTTTTCATTAGTCATTATTAATGATGAAGACAACTGGTTGTTTGGGTCTTACACAATCAGAAATGTGTAAAAATCCCATTTCCTATATATTGAAACAACTAGATAACAATAATGAGTCTCTTTGTTACCTTCCATTTGAACTAAGTGATAAAGATAGCAACAATACCTTCACGATTTTCAAAGCACTTTCACTCACATTATTCTGCAAACCCAAAAGAGGCTGGGCTTTATTTTGATCCTTCACAATGGCCAGGAAAGAATGCAGCTTGATAACTTGCAGAGTAACAGGAAACCTTGATTTTTTTTCCTTGCAGTTCTCTTACTAACTTTCTCTGTGACCTCAGGGATGTCACTTAACCTTGCTCTGCCTCACTCCTCTATCTCAAATAAGCTATAATAAAACTTTTTTTTAAATTTATTCCAGTCCCCTGGGGTATTAGAACAATGAATCTGATAGGAGTCTCTAACGCACTTTGATCTCTATAGGGAAAGTTGCCATAAAAATAAAGATATTGTTGTTATTATTCTAATTGAGTTATTTGCAAATGATTGTCTTGATGGAGCCCAGCCCTTAGATATAGAAAAGAAAATTCTGCCAGTCCTCTAGGGTACAATTGCCTCATGGCAATTATACCCATAACCACATTTCCTTATTACTGTTATAAAAGACTACAGTTCAAGGGGAGGCAAAAGGGAGTTTAAGAAAAAATATGCTGTTTCTTTTCAATGGAAGATGCTGAAGTTGCAAATTTGGAACCCAAGGCTATAGGTAAACTTTGACTGAACATGTGTTCCAAATTAGTGCAGTGTTTGTTAGTCATGTCAGAAAGTCAGAGGTATCCGCAAGGCTGCAGTTTTCAGCAAATTTTGGAAATAAATTAGAAAAAATGGCAAAATCACAAAGGTAACCTGGGCCCAACTTTACAAAACAATGACAAAAAGGTTCATGGCTCTCAGGAGGCACAGAAAGCACACAGGGGAATTAGGCTGAGTTTAGGAAAATGTTCCATGGACAAGTCTACACAAAAAGCCAAAAAAGAGTATCAGGGCTGTGTTGGATTTTCCTTGAGTCTTCAAGTAGAACATACAGTCCGTTCTATTAACTATTAACAGCCACGAAAACTAGTAGGTAGTTCAGCATTTTTAAGAGTTCCATATTACTAAAATGGAATTTTTTTCAACATAGCAATACAATTATTTTGCATTATAACATTTCAGAGAGGGTGGTGGTACAGCACAATGGTGGAGCACTTGCCTAGCATGCTCAAGGCCCTAGGTTCAATGTCCCCTGTACTGCAAAAGAAAAAAGAGAGAGAGAGAGAGAGAGAGAGAGAACTTCCCATTCAAAATAGACATTCCCAAGACTATCACACCGCACATCTCCAAGAAGCATCATATACAATGTGTTCTACAGAGAGAGGCCTTTGAGAGTTGTGCTGGCTCTGTGTGTCATGGAGAACATCCTATAGAAAATCTTAAAATTTAAGGTTTAAATCAAGGACAATTATTTGTATAAATTTTCTTATATTGTTATTTTTGAAAAATTTCAACCATCTGAAAAGTGTTTGAAGTTGGTAGCAATGTATATACAACCTAAAGATTTCAAATTGCAGGGTGTGGTGCCCACTCCTATAATCCCAGCAGCTCAGGAAGCTGAGATAGGAGGATCACCAGTTCAAAGTCAGCCTCAGCAATGGCAAGGCACTAAGCAACTCAGTGAGATCCTGTCTCTAAATAAAATACAAACTAGAACTGGAGATGGGGTTCAGTGGTTAGTACCCCTGAGTTCAATCCCCGGTACCCACCCTCCCCAAAAAAAAGATTCAAATTAAATATGAGGCATCCAGAAAGATCAATTGAAAACATGTGAGACAATTTGCTGTATCATGACAATAAACACTACTTTCCTACTGTCATTTTCTAAAGAGTAACACATTCAGTCCACAAATTTTAGTAGGCATCAGAATCATTTGAGATGTTTATTAACAATTCACTCCCAATGACTGATTTGTACAGCAATGCCAGGGCCAAGAAAATGGAAAGGACTCCAGGTAACTTCTGCACGTTGTTCTCAGACCAAGCACAAGGCACTTGGCTGCTAATGCTTGCTCACCAAACTCCAAATTGGAACACAAAAAGTACTATGCAACTCTAGAGTCCTAAAAACAAACAAACAAGCAAAAACGAAGTCCTGCAGCCAAAACCCATCTCCACTTTTCTCTCTCTCCCTGCCTTGGGATGTACCAAGAGTCGGTTTTGGCCAAAGTCGCATGTGTATAGTGAATCCTAAAAAGCAACTAAATCCAAATCCACATTGAACAATTCTGAACTCTATCACACTTCACAGAGCTTTAAATAGAATTCTACTAGAAACATCATACCCCGACTGGCCAAGGGATTCTTTGGGTTCCGTTGCTTTATCCAAGTGATCCGAAGTGACCCCAGGTTCCACTCTGCATGTTCAGTTGTACAGTTTTCTCCAAGTCGAACACAGAAGGATTAAAAAGAAAACACAAATATTGGCATAGGTGACTTGAGGTTGCTTGACCTTTCCGAAGGAAGATTTTTGGCAACCGTATCCTGGCAGCTCCCTGGAAGGCAAGGCCAGGACACAAAGAGGAAGACAGGAAGCAGGGAGCTGGCCATGTGTCCTTGGCAGGCAGCAGTGCAGCAGGGTGAACCACCTCATCCCTGCCAAACCAGAAACAGTGGGGAAAGCCCAGCTAATTGGCAAGTCACAGCCGGCTACAGTGTACATCCTCTGCCTTGAATGCCTGATAAAGTTAAATGGTATGCCAGACGTTAATCTACTTAAACGAGATCCTCCTTTACTTTTGGAAACTTAATTTGCTCCTGTGTGTGTTTCCTTAAGGAAGTGGTAAGGCAGTATCTTAGGATGGAAAGGGCTGGAAAGATGTTTAAAAAAAGAAAAAAAGTAAAGATGTACTGGAATCTCATTATGCCTATACACAATTTGCTTTCTGAAAGGGATATATATATACAGCACAAACACATATATATGTTTGTGCTTCTGATTTTAACTAACAAACCTTCCATTTGCTCATTTATTTCCATTCAAAGGGAACTCCAAAGTCAACATTACATATTGAATATGAACTTCAGTCCATTTGGAGACTTTAGGCATTTAAAAAAAAAACAACAAAAAAACACAAAACCCTTGAGTATCTTAAAGATACTCAATCAAGGAGGCTACAGAGCTGCAGCCAGTTTCCAGTCAGCTATTGTTTTTACTTACACATTAGTTGGCTCAATCAGATTTGCTAATGTAATTCTGTATGAACTAGCATAATATCACCACTTTCCGAGTCTTTTACTGCTAAAATGGGGAATCAGACAGAGAGAAGGGGAGCAGAGGGGACTGCGCAAATAAATTGCTCCTCACTGCTGGGGTTAACAGGGTGAATCCAGGGACCTGGGCCTAGAGCATAATTTTCTCCCTAGGGGTATGTCTGAAGGCTTGGTAAGAGCAATTAAAGGGGTATGCACAGTAGTTGGGCACATTTCCTTTTATTTTCTATGAAATTGTTTGTGCCTTCTCAAAAACTTACCAAAATTTCAAAGTAGCTTCTGCTGCTTTAAATTTAGCAGCCAAAGATAAAATTAGATGGAAAAAAATGCAAATTTCCTCCACAGAATTGGGAGAAGACAGAGATTACAAATAAACACAATCCATGGTTTTCTGCCAGAACTTTCTTAAGGCCCAGAGACTATTATTCATTCTTTAAGAAACCCAAGACCCCAGAATGGCTGAATCTATTCAGGTGAAGATATACTGAGAAGTAAAACACAAGGGTAAGACTCAAATGCTGTCTGATCTCCATCTAAACTGAAAAAATAATGATTCATACGCCCAACACAAAGCTCAGGGCCAGTAAGTCTAGATTGTCTTAACTCTAAAATCACTATTTCCATTTTCATTTTGGTGGTAATGGGAATCCACTGAGCCATACCTCCAGGCCCTTTTGATTTCTTGAGACAGGGTCTCACTAAGCTGCCCACGCTGACCTTGAATTTGGGGATCCTCCTGCCTCAGTCTCCCAAAGTGCTGAGATTACAGGCGTGTACCACCATGCCTGGCCATGGATGCTCTTCTGTAAGACACAACTTGCCTCGCTCTTTCCAGACTCTACCTGAGGGACTTCTGATCCTAAGGATGCTTAACTTTTTAAAATACTTCTCCCTTTTGCCTTTAGGACAGCACTTCTTTCTCTACGCCTCCCTTTCTGGAGGCTTCTTTCTAATCTTGATGACCATCTCCTTCTCTTCTGATGGTCCCTTAAATACTGGTGATCCTTAGCACAATCAGGTCAACTGGCCCACCTTCTCATCTTTGTTAATCAGCTTTTTGTATCTAACCCTAAACTCTCATTTTAACTGCAAAATCCATCCTAAGGTTCTTAATACATGACCTCTGTCCACTCTCAGCCTCCCTGACCCAATCCTTCTCGCAATCAATGGTTTCCATGTCCATTCAGTTCCCAAGCTGGGAACACCTGCATACTAGAAAACCCATCTCCTTACTGCCTCCCATCCAGCAGTTGGCCCAGACTCTACCCTTCTAGCCCCTGACCTCCTCTCCATCCCAAGAGCCGCTGGGACCCTTTGGTGCTTCTTACCTGATAATTGCCTCAGCCTCCTGAAGCCATCAGGATTCATTTTTCATACTGTAATCAGGCTCCATCTTCTGCACAGCCATCAGAAACCACATCAGAAACCACTCTCCTTAAAACACTGTGATAGCTTTCTGTTGCTTAGAACAACCTACAACTCCTAAGTACAGCCTTCCAGACTCTTCAGACAAACCCTCACCTTAATCCTCCTCACATCTATACCCAACTTCAAAACACCAAACTTACAGCATCCTTCAAATTCCTGGAATATGCCATGCAATTACAAGTCTCTACACCTTTACTCGTATGGTTATCCTTCCTCAAACATCCCGTCTTTGATGCTAGACAAACTCCTAATTCATCTTTCAAAGTCCTTGAACTTCATTTATCTATAACATTCTTCCTGGACCTTACTTTGCCTCTATCTAAGAAGGCCTTCCCTTGGGGCCCACATCACTTCACTCCTATCTCCGATATAAGACATTGCATTATGGTTGGTGGTCTATACATTGTTTCCTTCCAAGTCTGTGATCTCCTGTATCCTAATTTCCCTTGCATAATTTTGGGAACTACTTAAAATGCATAAAGGATGCTATAAACTGAGCTGAAGAGCATTAATTCCTCAAAGAAAGACAAAACAATCTAAAAGAAAGGGTCAAAATGAGCTACCAACTTTTATGAGTAATCGACCCTCAATATATTGATTCTGGGTCTGGGTTTAGCTCAGTGGTGGAGCACTTGCTGTGTGAGGCCCTGCTTCTATCCCCAGCACCACCAAACAAAAATTCTGATTCTGATTTAGGACACTTGCCTACCTATTTAATTTAGAAAAAGGATTAAATACCAACAATGTGCCTTCCCTGCATCATCCTGGGAACTCACTCTGTAATAGTGAATAGAACATATCCTGAGTGTCTTGGTCCTATCTTTACGTAATTCATGGTTCAATCGGTCCTATGCTGCCATTCATTCACTTCCTAACAGTTAAAATGCACCCTGTTGAAAATTTACAAATAAGCAGAATCCACCATCTAATTAATGGAGTTTTAAAATAAATTAACATTTTTACACACAGGCAGAAAAATTTAGTAGTAGAACATTCAAACTTTTCTGTTTAATGTTTGTTTTTACTAACACATCTAAGAGGATAAAAGCAACAGGCTACAATTGCATTATTTGTACGTGAGAACAGAAACAAGTGAAGGGGATACCACGGTGAGCATCAGATAATGAGATGATGAAATATTGAGAGCACAGGTTTAAAATTCTGTCCTCTATCATTGCTCAGCTAAAAGGAATATATTGAATAGTCTGGGAGCTGGAGTATTGAATATTCTTTCAGATTGAAAATTAACATGTGCTCACAGCCCATTTTAGAACTGTGATGGAGCCAGACTCAACATCCTGAGAAACATCATAAGAATTGGTTTTCTATTACTGAGTCCATCATCAGCACAAAGGAGAGCTAACTTTTAAACATCTAACCAAAGCAATCTCTCTAGGTAGAAAGATATGAAATTAGGATTTGAAAATCTTCCTTTTTTTAAAAAAAATCATCTATATGTATGACATTTACATGGTTTTCCTAATGTATGTGAGAAATGCACAAGCAAATCTATGCAAAGGAGATATCATAGATCATGATGTCATATTCCTTGTGAAAAAAAGATGCCTTTTAACAATATCAATTAGCACCAAATTTAGCTTTAAAACTCCATGACCTCTACCATTTTTTAGGTTAGCTAAAAAGAATCTATTGACTAGCTTTGTGAGCAGAACAGTTGAATGCTACTTTAGATAGAAAATTATTTCTTTCACTCTATAAGAATAATTATCACGGCGTTCACACAATTATTATAATTATATCTGTAAGAACTGTTATTGGGAATTTATCTCTGAAATAGTCTCATGCATTGCAGGGGACATTTATCTTTTTTAATGATCACCAACACAAGTGTCTTTTTGTAGCTACATAAGTGATTTTACCTCTTTCTATTAATATCCTCTAGCATGCTTCAGAAGCCAAAGCAGGCGGCCCCCACATTTTCCCCCAAAGCAATTGTCTCAGTAAAGCCAGGCCTGTGGCATTTTCTGAGACAGAAAGCTACGCTTCCCCTTCACTGGCCATGTAACATTCACAATGCGATTTCCTAAATGGACGGAAAACCCCCCAAAAAAGCCCCTCCAATCTGTGTTTCATAAACTGTACTCTAGGAGAAGTAGCAATAAAGTTTATTACAGACCTAAAGTATCTGCATAAACCCGGTTAATTGAAAAGTGGGTGGAGAAGGCTGCCAAATTAAATGTTTACATTAGCACAGCTGTATTGTAAAAACATTCTGCCCCCTGTGCTTTGTAATTATAAGATATTTCTGGACTGTGTATCTCTACAAAGTTTATCTCCACTGCCAAGAGTGTCTTGGCACGGAGCGGCTGCAGTTTTTGGCAGCCAGGAGCTCTGCGCGGGCAGGATCTAAAATGGCTGCCAAGCGGCCTCCTGAAATGTCGCCGGCCTGGGCCTGGGCCTGGGCAAGACCAGCCTCTGCCCTGTGCCCAAGTCCATCTCAGGGAAGCCAGGAAGCGCACTTCCCACACAAGAACCAGTTCCTACCACAATTTTTTTTTTTTTAACAGTTTAGAAAAATAACTACAAGCATTATGGAATACTACAAGTCAGAAAATGGTATCAAAGGGTGGGCCAGCAACTCCACTCACCTGGACATTCCAGTCACACACATGCCCACCCTGCTTCCTGCTAATGAAAGGAATCTAACTCACCATGTGTGAAAAGGTAAAATTTAAAACTTCAGGCCTTACTAAAACACACTGTAGAAAAGCATGAGCAAAGCCAATGTTTCCTATTTGCGAGGGCATCATGTGACACGGGCCTTCAGTCTCTATCAAAGCATATGTATATGCAAAATGAAAGCAAGGAAAAAAAAGATTAATTTGCTTCTCTCTCATTATAAAAGGCTATGCTTCTTTTACATCATTAAAATAACATTACCAAAGCAGACTCTTTTTCTACTCTTCTACGATGAACACCTCAAAATTTGAGGAATTAATTATGTTCATGGCACAAAACCCAGCTAATTGAGAATACTGAGATCAAATCCATAGTCTCTGCAAGACACAGGGGCTGATTGAAAGGGTGACAGAAAGGAGGGGAGGGAGGGAGGGAGGAGGAAGAAGATAAAGAAAGAAGGGAGGGAGGGAGGATGGGCAAGAAGTTAGGAATGAGGGAGGAAGGGAGGGAAGCAAAAAGAAAGGAGAGGGAGGGACTGTATGAAACTAAAGATATATTGACCTGTTCATAGTAGAATATAAAAAACACTCAAAAAAAAAAAAAAGCTACAAAGGAAAAGTACTTCTTAAGAACACCTCACTCTTGCAAGATATATATTGCCCTTGTCCTATTTTTCTTTATTAAAATTAAATCCCTGCTAAAATGCTGAGTTGACAATAGCCAAATACTGCATAATGAAGTAGCTGGATTTTTCTTTTTTAGGGTTCCACAAGTTTAAGAGAGATACATTAGGCCTGGTGTAGTAGGTCTCACATCATTATTGGCAGTGATTACTGTTCAGTAACTCTAGAAGCCAAATGAACCCGACATTCTTGCTCTGCTGAGAAACAATTCAGAGGTGAAGGATGAATTCCATAAAGATGACACCAACTGGTAGCATTTATTATATACGCAGTGCTTATTCACTAAATGCTAAGTCTTTCTAGCCCTTTTAGTTTATGTCACACACTCAGCACAACCACACTGAGAATTTTTACTTCATTTTTTAAATCCCCACCATAATGGAAGCAATGTGTTGTTTTATTTTGTTTTGTTTTGGTACCAGGGGCACTTAACCACTAAAACACAACCCCAGCCCTTTTTTATTTTTTATTGAGACAGAACCTCAATATAAGTCACTGAGGGCCTCACTAAGTTGCTGAGGCTGGCTCTGAACTTGAGTTCCTTCTGCCTCAGCCTTCTGAGTTACTGGGATTACAGGCTTCTGCCACTGCACCAGGTGGGAAGCAAGTTTAATGTCCCTTTAATGGTATATTTTGACTACTCTCTATTCTTCAATATTCACCTGAAGACACAGATACGTACAACTATACTTTCCCTATATCTTTCTACAGCACAATTATTTCTCACCTTTATTTTGCAATTCTACATAAAAGACATTGAGGAATTTTTAGCCTTTGTTTAATTAATTACCAAAATAGTCAAAGTTATACAGCTGTATAACAGGTCCACTTAACAGACTGGTAAACCAAAGTTTTTGTGTTCAAAAAATTATCTCTAGTTTCATTAGAAACTTACTAATACTCTTAAAACTTGAGCTATTTTTATATACTTTCATGAGAATTTATGGTCTTATTCTGCAAATTTGTTACCTTTTGTTCTTTGAAAGTTTCCAGATTCTAAAGTGATAAAAACGATAATCCGCTCATCAGAGGGATTCAATAAATGCTCACTATATCACCCACTATATGAAAAGAGACCCTGTGCAATCATGCATGGAGCCATGAGACAAAGACATCATCACTTACACACACACATATCAAAAAAAAAAAGCAAAAAAAACCCCCTAAAAGGCAGTTTCAGATTCTGCCTGTCCCTGTGTAAGTCCCTTTCAATGCCTGCTGCCAAGTGGGTATACTCTGTATCCCCAACAAGAATCCAAGTTTCTGGAAGTCATGCAGTTTACTGACTCTAGATAGTGTGATGCATGTAGAATTGACATCTACACCTGAAAGGATGCCAGGCAGGACCACTGAGGCAGCTTTATAAAGCCTCAGTGCTCCACAAAGTGTGGATTTGAGCATTAGCTTACCCTCCTCTTTATCAGTCAAGATCTTGTGTGTGAACAGCAATGGCAGCAACGCTAGCGGTCCCTGAGCATTTGCCTACACGCCCTGCCCAGCCCAGCTGTCTTGATACTATATGTAGATTTCATCCTCACAATGATTCTGTGGGGTGGGATTATGATTATTCTCATTCTAAGATGCCAGATGATGCCCAACAGATCCCTGAAAAAAACAAAAAACAAACCAGGAACTAAACCCAAATCAGCCTGCCCCAGAGTCTAATTTAAATTACTGTCTTCCCCAGTTACAGGTGTCATCACTGGACCCAAACCAAAACAAACAAAAAACAACAACATATGTAGTCCGGGTAGGGGTCTTAACTCTCCAATTCCAGAGCTCTTTGGTTAATTTCCCTAATTTTTGACCCACTGCTTCCCAATTTTCCTGAAAGCAGCCTCCCTGGAGTGGAGGCTGCTAACTGGAAGTTATTCTGTGGTTTGGTAATATGCACAAACCGGGAGAAGGACGAGACCAGAAAACCCCTTCTTGCCCACAGCACACCACAAACTGAGGACTGTTAGTGCGCCCCATGTCAGGCAAAGGTCCAGCGTAGCACACGATCAGAACACCAGATACCCCCCTCAAAGCTGCTGCCTTGTTACTCCCCACAAACCACCTAATTTCCCACCAAAGTCCTGAAACTTCACCACAAGGCTGAGTACTTTCCCCTCTCAGCCAAATTTCACAAGTGACGATCTGATTTCTCCCATATGCCATTTTCTAGGAGAATATTATCACAGTCTCTGTTGTAATTAACTGGGGATCGGGGTCTGATCTTTTTTCCTACAAAGACAACGTGGCTAGGAGAAGAGACACTTTGCATGGCCCCCCGAAAGATCCACCAACACCATTTTCACCACTGCCTTGGATACCAGTAAATGAGAATCAAATAAGTACGAGGTCAAAATATTCCCTTGCTTCAGTCTAGATGATGAGTTACAACACTTCAGAACTATCAATGCACAAGGTTCAAGGTCTCAGCCTGATAACTCCCCTTGAACAGACAGCAAGCTGCAGACAAGGATAAGAATCTAAGTGGAAAGATTTCTTCCCATTCCCTAAAGAGCTCTATCCCCCTAAAAGTCACTTAAAAATCATTCTTCAATTTTATTCTCATATTTGTAATTTGATTTGTGTGATCTCCAGGTAGGCTATTTTTTTAAAGCTCAAGCAAGTTCCCACTTATCCTCCCAATACATACATGGTGGTGGAGCCTGAGAGGTCCACTCAGAGGTGCTCAAGTTGATAGCTATTCAGACCTTCATTTCTGTCAGCATGTATTCCAACCCCAAGGTTAAAATATCCAAAAAAAAGAGAAAGAAATGACACTTATTTCCAAGTGTGTTAATTCAAGAAAATTGGGTTATTCTCATTTCTACTGGAGGCAAAACCACAGATGACTTTATGTCTCAGAAATGTTAGAATGAATTAAGATCAAATTAATAAAAGCAGACATGGCTTAAATTTCTATTTTACTGCTTTAAAAGTGTAATATATTCATTCTCTTGGTATTTTTATTTGCCACAGTTTTTTGGAAGTTCATCGAGTAGTACACAATCACCCCACTCAAATGACCATAATGTAAAATCATTTTGCCAAAACATGCCCTGAAAGTTTTCCTCACCTCTAGATACTTGGGGTTATTTGACAAACTGAAGACCATCCAACAATGCTTTGAAAGTGTGAAGGTGCAAAGTATTCTTATGGGGGGACAAGTACAAACACCAAAAGATGAAAAATATTCATCTTTTCTGAAAAAACTACAGCCTTAAATTCACCTTGACCCACTTATTCGTTCAGTCTGTTTTTTAAATTTAGTTTACAATGTGATATGTCTTCTGCCCTGGTACCTTCCTCATAATACTTCACCCTAAGGCGTAAGGAGAAAAGGTCAGAGGTAAAAGGACACAAAAATTATGCAAAGATACAAATGAAATATGTTCTGATAACTAGCCTTTTGGATAGACAGGTGAAATATTTTTTATGCTGAGTATCACTATTAATCCAGTATCACTTTCTTAAGTGAGAGTTATCTCAACTAACCAGCAAAATTATGTTGCCTCTATTTTATGAATAATCCAAACATCATAGCCCAGCTTTTAAACACATAGAAAATGAAAAAATACTGTGGATGATAACTAGATTTTTGCCATGAAGGCTTTTAAAACTTCACTTTTACCACCTGTTTATGTCCTTTTCATCATTAAATAGTTATCAAATACAAACTCTTTTTTTACACAAAGTCTGTTTTATGGCAGTGCTGATAACTTCAGGTTTTAGAAGGAGGAAGACCACATTGATGAGCAAATGCAATGAGGAGCACTGACAAAGACTCAACATTTATTAGAAGGCAATTGTGAGAGAATGTGGCTTTAATTGTGCATACATATTTTTATTCATTAAGATGAATAACCAATAAAATCCCACACTATGGTGTCGCAGCCTCATAACACATTAATAAAGTTTCTTAAAGGTTTTGGCAGGGGGCCAGCACAGTCCATTAACTCTTTGCAAGTTGTAAAAAGAAGTAAAGTCATTTCAGTCTGTTTTGTGGTTATGAATGAAACAGCAGGCAGCCTGTATGGAAACGTCACTTTGGATATGGTATTGGTAATGGATGCTTTGCTGCTCAATCAGAACAGTGTGGGGAGAAGTGAATGCATCCTACCACAGCCCCGGCTGCAAGGCGGATGCACTGCAAAGCTCATTTACTTAAACGTGGAGGAAAAAGAGCAGAGGAATCCAAGTTCAGAAGATCTGTTTATTTTGCTAATAGGCTGTCACACTGCATCTGGGTAAACTTGCCCACTGTGAAACCAAAAATTATACAATACATTTTAAGTGACTAAGACAACTTTTCTCTGATTATTCTTTTTTCCTAATAAAACCAACCCAGTTGCTTAGGCATCCACTTGGTGAAGTCTAGACTGTAAGTTAGAAAAATGCCTTTACTCAACATAAGAAACAAAGTTCTACCTTTCTCAATTTTGGTTGAACACACTTGAATCAAGTCATATAAATAACTACAATTGGTAGCTGCGAGTTTGTCTCTGACTTTGCCTAACAATGTGAATTGAAGTGCTATGCTTCTCCCCAAAGCTTTACAATGCCATCTGTTCTCATTTTTCATGACACTACAAACATTTTCCTTTGGAAAAAGGATTCAATATTTTGCTTCCTTTTCAGAACGAAAACTAGAAAACTTGAATGAAACGAAATATGTAAAGAGGCATCCAGGATGTGCAAGTAGTAAATACAGAAGACATTTAAGATATTTTAATGTTTAAGATTTCTACCCTTTCATCTGTTCCACTAGTATGACAAAAGTTCTCATTTTTAAAACAAAGGACAAAAATGATTTAAATTTTTTTTAAATATTGAAAGAACAATTGAGAGATTAAAACCCTTCAGTGTGAGAATACCAAACATTCAGAATGCTTTACAAATTATTCTTGGCATTTCAGTTATGAAGAAAATACTCCAGAATATAAACACATATATACATATGCATGCAGTCACACACGCACACACACAAAATGAGACTCCTTTAATCCCCAACCAAATATGAATAGCATCATTAGTCAGTTACTTCTGGTTGTTAAAACCACAAATTGGCTGTAATGATCTATCACTTCATATGAGGCCAAAAAAATAATAAAATTTCAAGCAAAAGAGATAATTACAATAAATATAATAGGAACATCATTCATTATTTTAATTTTGTTTTGTTGAAATTTTTGCAAGGAAAAAAACATGAAGAATATTTTTGACTTCCAAATGTAAGTGGTTTTGACAGAGTCCTAAAAAAAACCTTCCCATTTCAAATTTCATTTGAGTCAGTCTTCATATGTATCAAAATAGCTGTGTCCCTCATATACTGCAGATTTTCTGAGAATTTATTCATCTTTTGACTAAGTAAAACTAGAAGAATCTACTTCAGAAGCTAAACTTGTATTGAAATTGTGCATCTGTATGTACATATCATTTTGTCCCTGTTTGAATGAAAACCAGACACAAAACCCAACAATTGTTCCCTGAAAATTTTAGATTATTACAGACATATATTTCCACCATGTTAAAAATCACTACAACCTGGAAAGACACTATAAAATCATAGTCTTCCAATTTAAAAACAAGATTGCTCTTAGTTTTATGCCCCACAACATTGTATAGAAAAACAATTGTTCTTACAACCAGAGAAACAACAATTGTACCCCATTTGTGTACAATGAATCAAAATTTAAAAAAAAAATAATAATTGTTCTGTGTGTTTAACAGTAATAGTACCTGTGCAGTTGTGGCACGAATAATAGGTTTAACAAAAAGAAAGTATGCACTTCACCTTCAAGAAAGAACTTATATGTAAGAGATTAAAGCATTTAAAGAATGATATCTCAACTAACCAGAATATCCACTTTAAAAGAACATACCACTGGGCTTTAATGGTAACTGGACCCTAACTGGTATTAAACGGAATATGGCCTTAGTGTTCATTCAAATAAATGTCATTTACTGAACAATATGTGCCACCTCCAGAGGTAACTGAGCATTCCTTAAAAACGAACCATTTCAACACCAAAAAAGGCACAAATTAATAAATCCCTAATAGAGCCTCATCTAAGCCTATGAGGAACATCTATGACCTGTTTAAATAAGCAAACCAAAGACTTACATTAACAACCAGTGTATTTATCTCTAAATTATGAAAACAAAACTATTCCAACTCCCTTTAAGGTTTGATGAGTCACATAAACCACTCATTGATTTAATTTTATTTAGAAATTACTCAGACACTTTCGTTGCTGTTATGGAAGGTTATATAAATGATTATGTACTCCTCTAAATCTTAAATTGAATCATCTCTCAAAGGACAAAATAAAAACATTAAAACACAATGTACCACCTCACATGTTAAGTATCCCTGCTAAAATAGAACTTGAGGTTAAAGGGCAACTAACTAGATAAGATTCAATCCAAAACAGGGTTGGGGATTTCAAATCAAAATTTTCCATATTGTTCAGATGGGCTTCCCACCAAGTATAAAGTAAATAATTTAGAAAACCATCTCAGAAGTTTTGTAATGCTTCTTAACAAAAACATCATTTTACAAGTCTCTATTTACAACATTTCACATAATGCATACTTAATAACTGTTCACTAGATGACTGGACTTAAATTTAAATTATAAGATTAAAAATAACGTCACATTTATAATGCTTTACAACTTATAAAACACTTTCACATAAGTCATCTTATCCTAACAACCATGCTAGGTTGGTATTATTATCCCCATTTCATAGATAAGAAATTGAGGCACAAAGAGATTGAGTGTTTTGCCCAAGGTCATAGTTCTAGTAAACTCACTGCTTAGAGAATAATTAGCTTAAGTTAAGATAACAGCTACTTCCTTCTTCCCCATTCCAGTCTTGGGGACACACACAATAGGCATCACATATGAAATGTGATACAAACAAAAATTATATATCTCTTTCCATGCTTTCCATTATTTGCCTATTTGCATTTGTATTCTCATAAGCATTGTTTTTGAAGGGTAATATAGCATATAATTACATCTTCCTTTTAAAAATTCTGAGAATCCTCTCACTGCCTGGGAAGTTTCCACGGCAGAAACACCAGTCACAGTCTGGAGACTGGTGTCTTAATTATCATCCACCACTAAGTTGATCTTTAAGAAGTTACTTATTCACTCAGGCCCTCAGGTTCTTTCCTCATTAGTCAAATAAGGGATTTATAATAGTCCTGTTTCCCATCCATTCTCCACAGCAGGGGTTCAGAAGCCTTAACAAGCATTAAGAATCACCTGGAGAGCTTGTTCAAACAGCTTTGGCCAATCCCCAGAGCTCTGAACAGGGCAGGACAGGGCCAATGGATCTGCATTTCTGAGAAGCTAACAGGTGATGCCCATGCTGCTGGTCCAGTGACCACACTCTGAGGACCCCAGCTACACCTACTCTAACTTAGAAAACAGCTAAGCAAATGTAAATATGACCATGCATCTAGGCCCATTTCTCAGGATCCCTCTTGGGGTCACCCCCTCCAGAAAAAATTTTCTAAGTTTTCTTCCCTCATCTGTGCTCTGGTAAGGAAGTGTGGTTTCTGTGGGGCATGGTGGCACATGCCTATAATCCCACAGGTTCAGATGGCTACAGCAGGAGGATCACAAGTTCAAAGGCAGGCTCTGCAACATAGTGAGGCCCTAACTACTTAGCAAGACCCTGTCTCAAACTTTAAAAATTAAAAATTAAAAGTGTTGGGTATATGGCTCAGTGGTTAACTGCCCCTGGGCTCAATCCCTGGTGTCCAAAAAAAGTGGGGCTCCCTTTGTTCTAACACTTGAAGGAGTTGTAACCATGTGCTAACTTGTCTTTGTTCTCCACATGCTGGAAGTGGTGAGTACATGTGCCCCTCAGTCATATCCTTCCATATTCAAAGGAGAAAAACTCCCTTATCTTGCCTCATCTCTTTCCATTGAATGGCCTGATGTCCTGTCAGTCTATGCATCAATCCTCCAGCTACATTTCAAATGTTTCTAACAAAGACTTTCTCTACCCTTTCATGTTACTCCCCAGTCCAACTCCTTCAAGGAGGCCATAGCCTAGCCCACCACTACTCCCCCTTCCTTAAGAAGGAGTGAAGATAAGGTAAACCCAAAGAGAGAACATACACTTATTTGAACACATCCCTGCAAAAGGCACTACCTTCCTCTTCTCCACCAAGCTGCTCCACTCCCCACAGGCCCTCAAAGTGCTGAGGATCTCATGGTACATGGCTGACTCCCCAGATGAGGACCTGAGCAGTTGCACAGACTCCCACTCAGCAAGGTCCAGTGGATGGCTTGATGGTATGCTGGCACCATCTTGAATTTTTGAATTACAGACCCCATGCATTTTGCAAGCAGTTGTGAAGGCGTGTCGAGGAGCTGGAAACATTTCAGTACCTGGGCAGGCACATGTCACCATTTGCCATTCTGCAGGCCAGGACCCTAGCACCCTAGCATAAAATCCCCCACGGAAATAAGATTAAAGTTTTCCACTAAGAATTTGCTGTACCTCTTTCTATCAGATGAAAAAAAATATTCATGATTACATCTTTGTATACTGACTACCAGGAAACTTTCACTCATATTATGCTTGTTATTCTAGCCAGTAACATTTTTGAACTTTATAATTTGTACTCTTTTCCATTTTTCAATTCTCCACTTCTATTTCTTTGGTCCTAACTCTCTTTTACACTTGAAATTTATCCTATTTAACTGGGATATGAATGTCCTATTGATAGCTGCTTATTCTTTCAATGCAGTACACACCAGAAGAACTATACTGTAAAGATAGTCATCCTACACAATTTGAAAAACATCTTTCATACATACACTACACATATCTATGCATATATGCCCATTAAGGAAATGTGGAAACAGGGGGCTGGTGATGTCCTTCAGTGGTAGTGGGCTGCCAAGCATATGCCAAGGCCCTGGGTTCAATCCCTGGCACAGAAGGAAAAAGGAAGAAAAGAAGAAAATGTGAAAACAAACTAAATATAAGTTTAGGAGCAAAGCCAGAGAAGGAACAAGGGGAAGGAGGAGATTTACTTTTCCTTTTTACCTGCACAGCCAGGTAAATATTTAAATAACTAAATAATATGTTATTTAGTTATTTTCTGTAAATGTGTTACTTTTAATTTTTCAAAGTAAATAACTGCGCGAAAATAATCTTACATCAAGTTCATTAATTGGGTGCTTAGCAGAGCAAGAAAGAAAAATAACGACTAAAGCAGCCTTTACTTAATCTCCAAAGACATCAACTTTCACATCGTTTTCTCATAGACTGGCTAGCATATTTTTAAGAGAAAAAAAAAAAGAATGTGCATAAATACTTAGAACAAAGAGCTTCAAAAATGTAATCTCTGGTATCCATTTAATGGTGTTAAAAAATAGAAGTGATAAACTTAAACATCTGTGTATATGGATTGAAGATTATTTTAAGGATAAATTACTGATTAAGGTTAATAAATAAGGAAGGGTTTGGTTGTATGTGCGGGTGTCGCAGGGGATGTTAGAGGCAAATATATAAAAAGTTATATCGTCCAGGACTGAGGTTCACTGGTATTGTGCATCTGGCTTTGATCCCCAACACCACAAAGAAGGAGGAAAAAGAAGAGGGGGAGGAGGAGGAGGGGAAGGGGAGGAGGAGGAGGAGGAAAAAAAGAAACTATAAGAAAAATAAAACTATTACTTTAAAAATTATCTGATCATTTACAACAATTATTCTCAAGAAGTCTAACAAAGATGCACCATTTGTTAACCAATTTTTTCTGGAAGATGTACTGAGAATAAATTTCATGTCCATAACACATATAACAGCCTATGTAATACTACATTTTTATCACAAAAGGTAAAACTTACTATTGTTACCCAAATTTGAATAACAAATTTTCAACCAACTTGTCCATCCATTTGTTTTGCAACTTGAGTAAATGACCTAACATTTCAGAGTTTCTTTCATAATGATGAAAAAGAGAAAGAGTAATTTCTCCAAAGCAGGACTAAACTGAGAATTACTCAGCACAGGACCATTTGCATATGGTAGGATTGTAAAAAGGAATAAGTATTATCATTCACTCTTAGTATAAACGATGAAGCTGGTACATTTTCAATTCTATTGGACACAACAATATTCAAATTTAGTAAAAAAAAAAAAAAAGTTTTAATATTAAGAAATAATACAGGGCTGGGAGATAGCTCAGTGGCAAAGCGCTTGCCTTGTGTGAGTGAAGGCCTGGGTTCAATCTCCAGATCCAAAAAAGAAAAGACAAAAATGATCCGAAAGAAAGAAAGAAAGAAAGAAAGAAAGAAAGAAAGAAAGAAAGAAAGAAAGAAAGAAAGAAAGAAAAGAACATAGACCTTGTCATGTTAGAAAATATAGGGTGACAATGACTACCTGACAAATTAACTGCTACTGATCAAGTTTTCTTCTTTATGCATTTTAAATAAATTTATATGAATCATAAAGTACCTAAATAATTTTAAGTTAGTAGTCACTCACCAAAAATAAAAATCAACAAGCAAGCTGAGCTTATTCCACAAGGTGGATATGCACTAACCTGGGAGAATCTATTAGTTTATGAAGTTACCATAAAGTCCCTCAGAGTAGAGAGTGGAAAGTGAAGATGCTCAGGTATGAGAAAGGCCAGTGTAGGATACAAGGAGGCCCTGCCAAGGCAGATAAGAATGCAAGTTCTTCTGTGTGTGTGTGTGTGTGTGTGTGTGTGTGTGTGTAAAGAAAGCATTGCAGAGTGAACCTCCAAAGAGACATACTGCATGCTCCAAAGAGTTCACGTCACTATGGTCACAATGCCAGTCAGGCCTACATAACAGCCACTTCAGTTCCATCATCCTCATGTGACACTCAGGGCTATGCTGAATTTGCCAAAATTGCTTTCACAGTCATGCTAAAAGAAAGGAAAACAAGCATATTTTCCAGTAAAATCTGCATCAGACAGACCCACAACTAAAAGCCATTTCATGCAGAATACTCTAGGCTATGTATAGCCACTCTGAAAACTGGAATAGGTAGCCCTGTCCATCTTCTTAAATACTGCCATTAATAAGCAGAATTAAATTATAAATATTGTGTGGACAGTGACTATTAGGTAGAACTTAATGAAATAAAGTGGAAGATATATAAAATCACTAATACTTGAATTCATGAGCATGTTTAAGTGCAAAAGACACATTCTTTGTATGAGGTTGACCATTTTGATCAATCTGATAATGCTCAAAGGAAGATTAGTACTAATTTCCAAATATTCCAGGTAATAACTTTTTCCCAGGTTACATTTTTTATATGTGCTATATTCAAATTTAACTAATTTCTATTTTAAACAGATAGAATCTAAATTAGATTATTTTACAGTTTCTGGTGTGGGCATGAACAATCAAAAGATAAAATGCAAAATTATCTAATTATTTAACAATGCTAGAAGACCAAAAAAAAGATACAAACGAAGCAAACTCTACATTTATAAGATGCTGGAAAAACTCATCAAACCCTGTTCTGAAGGGTCCTACTGCTAATTATCTCATTTAAGATATGACTTCACTGTATTGATATTTCTTATCTATTTGTTTAGACTCTGTTTCATTTCCCAAAAGATTTCAGAACACTTGCAAAAATATACATATCACTGAGACTAAGAAGAGAATTAGGAGAGTTGATCTGGGTGAAGAGAAGATGAAGGTAATAAAATACATATGAATAGAGTCAAGGCACCAAAAACTGCATGTCCTGATACTTTGCCAGCAAGCTGTTATTTTCTGTCCCATGCCCAGTTGCTTCAGAGCTGCTGAGAGTTCTGGCTTCCCTCTGTGGCCTCATGGCACTTTTAAGAAGGCGGGACTGCTCCACCCAACAAGGGAGGAAAAAGAATGAGGTGCGAGCTACCAGCAGCCGCGTTTGGAAGACACATGCTCTCCCAAAGGAAAAACACTGAAGGAAAAGGCCTGTTATCTGGAAAGTAGGGACAAACACTACCACCATACTGAAGCCAAACATTAAATAAAATGATAACTTATTTTAAAAGCTTAAGATTGTTTTGTTTCTATGATCCTTTCAAGAATCTGATTCCAAATAACCTCCAAAACTTGCCTCTGTTTTCAGTGCTTTCCTGAATAATCTAAGTGTTTTTCCTCAAGCAGCATCTAATAAAAACCCAGATTCCACCCTGACCCCCTGTGAGCTCATATTATAGAACTCTAAGCTCAGGGCTGCCGGGCCTCCTGAGAGCCAATGACTACCAATGTCACTCAGCCAATCACAGAGTTTAGATAGATAGATGATAGATAGATAGATAGATGATAGATAGATAGATAGATAGATAGATAGATAGATAGATAGATAGATAGATAATTTGGTTTACTGGAGGATTTTACTGAAAGCCAAGGAGGCTATTATTACTGCCCAGATCTGGTCAGTTTCGACATGTGAAAACTGCTGTCCCTCTTCCCCTCAAACTCAAAATGGAAATGTGTTTATTTAAGGGCACTGGCCTTGATGGTAGCTAATACCACAGATTTCTGTTAGCCTTCCATCTTGCAAGTACAGGTAATTTTATTTATTTATCCCTTTCAACTTTTACTGCCATCATCAGAAGACAAGTACCTGTGTTCTAATCTTGCTCTTGGAGGAGCCATAGAGTGATTTCCAAAGAAACACTTCTTGCCCTTTTAGAGATCTTAAAACCAACTGGCTCTCACTGGCTTAACTAAACACCATCAAATAATTGCTCATTCTCCCACTACAAAAACATTTCTTAAGTGCTAGTTCTTCATTGAAACGTGGCTAATAAAACTCATATAGATCACCTGATTTAGTGGAAAATTCTGATGGCTTCAGGCCTTTTTCTCTCCTAAAATGTTTCATCCTATGGAGTTTGGCACAATTTCTGACTATTCCCTATCTCCTATGCAGTGTTTCTTTTTTAATTCAACAAAAAGAGAAAAATCTAAGATGCAGCTAACTAATGATAGCTTAGAAATTATTTATTAGTCAAATAGATGTTGCCATATTATCTTCAGAAAAAGTTTAATAAACTTGTGTTTGGGAAAAAAGTCTGAGTTGAAGAGATTTTTCCAAATAAGTTGTAATTTAGGGTTATAAGCTGTGCACCTAAAATTAAACCAACTAACTATTTTGGTTTGCAGACTCATTTACTCGAAAATGGAAACAATTCTACATTTGTTGCAAGAGGACTTTTTTGAGCCAGGATTTTCTTCATTCACAGGTTATTCCTGCCTTATATGTATTTTGTGGAGGAGGTATTTTTGCTGGGGTTTGTTTTGTTTCTTTTACTAAATAGGGAGTAATGTTAGAGATAAATGTAACTGCCTACAAGCACTCCAGGGCAAAGTTCAGAAAGAAAGCTTGAGTAAATAACACTACATTTGACAGGATTTCAGAAATTAGGAGTTCTTGGGATGCCAACAAAACGGCTTATTTTCTACAATGGAATGAAAGCTATGGTGCATAAAGCAAATACATTAAGGTCCTCCTGAAAGCCAGTATTTTGATTCATTTCATCAAAATCTACGCAGTGAATTCCCCCGCCCCTTGGCACTGGGATTGAACCTCAGGACGCTTAACCACTGAGCCACATCCCCAGCCCTTTTAAAATATTTTATCTAGAGACAGGGTCTTGCTGAGTTGCTCGGTGCCTTGCACCTTGCTAAGATGCTGAGGCTGGCTTTAGAACTTGCAATCCTCCTGCCTCAGTCGCCTGAGCCTCTGGGATTACAGGCCTAAACTACCACGCCCACCATCTTTAAGGCTGAGATTCCAGGCCTGGGAAATGGAAGAACTTCCCTGTGAGAGGAGGGAACTGCACCAATGCCCTTCTCCAGTTCAGGAGAGCCTGGAGCAGCAGGTCCTTTTCCCTAGCCAAGGGTGACCTGGGCTTTCTATACCTTCTCCACCTTGAGCCTAAGACATCATCTCCCAACAAGCAGCTGGGGTCTGATTGGTCATCCACCTTCTTTCCAGGTGGAAGAAGGCAAAACCAGGAAACAAGAGCCCCTGAATTCTCTCCATCAAGGAATATCAGACACCTGGTCTAAATTTTTGTCATTATTGGTAACAATGATGACATATCCAATGTAAAGTCTTAAAAGAACACAACTCTTTCCCAATTAGCACAGGTATCATAAGCAAGGAAAAGGCGCCTCTCTAACGCTGTCTTAAAGCCCTGTTCTGGTTCACAGGCTCAGAGAAAGATGCTTTGGATGTTGTTTATAAGACTATTTCACTAAGAGAAAGACATCCATGTCCTCAATATCATTAAGTAGTGCACCTTTCCTGCAAGCCCCCCTTGTACTACACGTGTAGCTCTGAGGAAACCAGTAGCCCTGCCTGGAGCCCTAGATTCCTTCCGCTATCTCCCTGGAGGCTGGACTCACAGCCTCCTCGACAGTGGGCCACAGCCAGTGGCTCTCACATGGCCTCATGCCCTTTACCCTGAGTCTTCATCCTCTAAGCTTTATCGCTCCCAAAGCTTCCTCCTTCCTGCCCTCTCCCAGCTCTTTTCTCTTCCCTCAGGATCCCTCATTTCCTTTTCAGAAAACCCCCTTCACAAAGTGAAACTTCCTCCCTTCTTGCCCTTTCAATCACTGGAAATCAGCAGTCCAGATGAGCTTCCACCACCCAGAGCTTCTGCTCTTTGTGCAGCAAAATCTCCCCCCACCCCCACCACACACACACCACCCCATCTTCCTGTCCTGCTCACGCCTTCCCAAGAGGTTTCATCCTGTCTGCCAGAACACCTACTCCCCACACCCAAGTCTGTGAGCTTCTCTAAGGCTTCAGTCCCCAGCGAGTTATGAACTTGGGTACACCCAGGGTCATGCCGAATGTTGACAGGACAGGAGTTCCTGCCCTCCTGACCCCAAGCTTCTGGTGGATATACTCACATTTGACTTGGAATTGAGAGTCCTCTTCCTTGCAACCTGGCCCCCGTCCTGAATCTCAAAGTGCAAGACTTCTGGTTTGAAAGCCTGACTCCTCTAGGTAAATTCTGAATTCTGATGTCTTCTATTTCTTGAATAATATTACCCATAGTTATTAATACACAGTACTGATCATGTGCCAGATACTAAACTAAACCTGCTTTATCTCACTCAGAACTCACAACAACTCTGTAAGGTAGGAATGTTAGGTGGAATCACATTCAGATTTCCAATATTCCACTAGTTTTGACCTATAAAACTTATTATGCATTTATACAGGCACAATTATTAGCCCCATTTTACAGTTGGAAAAACTGAGGCCCATGAGACAAAACATCTTCCCGAAAGTCACACAGCTCAAATATGCAAGCTCCCAAAGCTCTACATTGCATAGCACTACTTTTCATACTTCTCAGCTTTTTATAGAGCTGGTCCTGCCTACAGACCTCTGGCAAATCCCATTTTCTCTCCATTACTTCCATTAACAGCCCAGCTAAGACCAGCTTTCTTTCACGACATTTTCCTGGCAAATTCCAAGCCATGCTGACTCCAGCCACCCTTGGAATCCATGATATAATCGAGCAAGCCTCATTCTTTATGCCCTGTGTGCCCTCTAATCATTCTTTACCAGTAAGACGTCTCTTCTCAAATAAACTGATACTTGGCAAAGCTAAGAAACCCCTCTAGGTGTGTTACTTTCCCTTTCTTAACTATCATATTCTCACTTATAAAATGATGGTGTCAGCCCCAGCACTGAAAAAAAAAAACATGGTGTCAGAAAGGTCCAGCAAGCCTTCAATTTATTTTTATATCAATAATTAAAATGGAATAATACATTTAATTTAAAATTAAAATTCTGTTTTAATTTTAATTAAATTTTAATTAAAATTAAAATTCTGCACTATATAAATAAAGTGCACCCTGTTTAAGAGAGGAAGGCATGAAGACCATGCCAGCTCTGCATTCCCCATTCACTCATTCACTACCTTTCCTTCCAAAAAGCAGGAGGGAATTGAATCGTGACAAATAAGAAGGTAAGCAATCAAGTCCTCTTTTTGATCTTTAGGTCCCCATTTCCAAAACACCAGTGCTCTCAGACATTGCAAAGATTTCCTCTCTTGTCAACTTCTTCCAGTCCCTCAGTTTTCCAAAGCACTTTCTAAAAGACTGCTGGGAATATGTAACTCCCTTCCTCAGATACCTACAGCAGCCCCCTATTATCTCTATGGAAAACAGAATTCAAAGGGGGTCCCTGTGATTTCCTGGTCCCCTGGACTACTAGTCCTCCATAGTCCCCAAGACTGGCAATGTGATAAATTTTACTCCCATGATTAGATGATACAGCATGCTTGGCCTAAAAATAGAGACCCAATCCAGGTGGGCCTGATCTAATCATTTGAGTAACCTGCAGAGTTTCTTCTGGCTGGTTTCAGAAGATTAAGTCAGGGAGAATTAAAGCATGATTAAGAATGGATAGGCCCTCACTGACATGAAGATGGTAAGGAATTCAGGCAGTTCTAAAGGCAATAAGCAGCCCCCTGACAGTCAGCAAAGAAACAGGAAAGCCAATCCTGAATCCAATACAGAACCAAATTCTGCAAGAATAGCTTGAAATCAGATTTTTCAGGCTGGGGCATAGTTCAGTGGTGGAGCACTTGCCTAGTATGTGAGACTGTAGTTTCAATTCCCAGTATTGCAAAAAAAGAGAACTGAAAATAGATTTTCTTGCCCCAGAGCCTCCAGATGAGAACTCACCCCAGGTAACACTTAGATTTTAGCCTTGAAATAGTGCAGAGAAGGCAGCCATGCTGTACAGGACTTGTGGCTGAAAGAAGTGCATGCTAATAAATAGGTGTTATTTAAAGCCACTAAGTTTGTATTTTGTTACCCAGCATAACACATTCAAAGTCTTCAACATTTCCCCAAATTCCAGGCTCAGCCATTGAACACTAATTCATGTACTTCAAGTGCCTGGTAAGTGTGAGATTTGTGCTTTGCCCCCTGTGCTTCCCCGGAGGGGTTTGTTCTTTTTATTCACTGAGTTTAGGAACCCTCCTTCTTTGCAGGTCAGTTCAAATGTCACTTCTTTCTTACTCTTCCGGATTAACATGCATCCATTCTCCTTTCTGCTGCTGCTGCAGAATGTTGCCTTCATCTCTTATCTAGTGAGTTATGCAGCTAAACAGAAGCGCAAAGAGGACAGGTGCTATACCCAAATCACAGAGTAGCAACTTCATAATAAAGATCCCAGCCCATCAGGAGGGAAGCCAGCCTCATGGGGAGGCAAATTGAGCAGCAGAGGCAACTTCTGAGTGCCCCTGTTCACTGAGTGGATGTACTTTCCTAGTACTCGCCATATTGATAAGTGACTACATAAGAATCCAGTTCAGACGTAATGATGGCAAATAATTTCTACATTGCAGTTTTTGTGAACTGCCACCTATTTCCAACAATTTAAACAAGTCCAATTCCCACACACATTTCCGATCTGAAACAAATTTAAATAGAACATTATTTTTAAATTAGTATTCCAGAATTTTTTTTATGTTAAGGTATTTACCTGTGTGATGACTACTAATAATTTAATAATCATACCAACTTATTTTATTCCTTTAATTCTTTCCTTATTGTGCAAGTCAATAGAAGGGATCAATTAAAAGATAAAATGTTGAGAAATCATGTTTTCCTTCAATGTTTAAAAAGCAAGAAAAGAAAAAGGGGAAGATTTGTAACATGAAACTAGTTACAGTTCAATCTAATTTCAAAGAAATGCGAGATTTTTCAAAAATGAAAAATCTTATCAGCTCTAGTTCAATTCCTCTAAATATGCTAAATCTGAATCTAATAAGGAAATGGAAGTCCATGTGATCCATAGGAGAAGTGCCATGCTAGGAATCCACCTGGCTGCTCAAGGGCTTTTGCCTGGTTTCCTTCTGGCCACCTGCAGCCCATCAGCCACCCCACTAGCCACCCCACTATACCCCAGCCATCCAAGAGGACACTGCAAACATGTTCTCAGATTCTGTCTCTCAGACAAACAGGCTTCTACTTATCCCTAATATAACCTAAAACAGCATTAAAAGAAATAAACTGACATGGAAATAAAATGGAAAGAAAAATATCCCTCCACCCTAGTATGTATCCCTGAACAATTTACTGCTTTTAAGATATTTCTGAACAATCCAGAAGGCCACATACAAACAGGCATAGGTAGAAAGCAAGTTCTAGGCTGCCCACAGAACCATGCCATCATTTACTGAGGTCTCTGTTTATTAACATTGCTTTATTTTTTGGTCTCCATATCATTGTTCTATTTAAAAGTCTTATTTCCCTAATAACAGAAGACCATTATGATCTCAACCCTAAAAGCAAACAGTTAAGAACCAAAGAGCATATTTAAATTGAAGGCATCCTAGGTGGGGGAGGAGGACAAGATGTATATTATCACAGTTTAATGTTCTGCCCCATCTTGGTCTTTCTCATAATTATATATTCTCATTGTCAAATTATCTTTACCACTAAAATAGGTAGACAGTATCTTTCTTTAGAGAATGTTGAGTGCTTTTTTAATTTCATAAATTTTCCTTTTAAAGCATTTTTTTTTACCTTTTTTTAATGAGAGTACTTGAAATCTACTCTCTTGGCAAATTTTCAGTATGCATTACAGTATTATTAACCACAGTTCTCATGCTGCATATTAACTCTCCAGGCAGATTCATGCTGCACAATAACTTCGGCTCTGTATCTTCTGACCCCTTCTCCCTAGTCCCCATTACTGGTAACCAAGTTCTCCTTATTTCTATACATTTGAATTTTTTTTAAATTCCACATATAAATTAGAATAGATAATACTTTGTAAAAGATGAACTATACTCTTGTGTTTTGAATGTATTTGATTTGGATACCCAAGATTCTTTTCATCTAAAGGATGCTATGAAATAAATAGATAGATAGATAGATAGATAGATAGATAGATAGATAGATAGATAGATAGGCAGGCCATGCTTAAGGGGCTGGTAATTGACAGGTGTGGTGGTGAATGCCTGTAATCCCAACAACTCAGGAGGTTGAGGCAGGATGATTACAAGTTCAAAGCCAGCCTCAACTACTTAGCAAGGCCCTAGGCAACTTAGCGAGATCTGTTTCTAAATTAAATATGAAAAAAGGGCTGGGATTGTGGCTTAGTGGTGAATCACCCCTAGGTTCAATTCCTGGAACCCAAAATAAAAAAGACTTGTGATTATTTGATACTAGGTTCATCCTTATACTATGTGTGTCCTTAAAAACAAGACAGGTTATGCTATATTTGAAAGCAATGATTGAACACGGTTAGAACAAAGCGATGGACTATATCTGGGGTTTTATGAGTTAACAATGTCTTCAGATTATGAGGAAATTTCATTTATGAAAACAACATGAAAAGGGCTTCATTGCTCATAATATCAAGCCTGATATAAAAATAACAGTATGGGGCTGGGGATATAGCTCAGTTGGTAGAGTGCCTGCCTTGCAAGCACTAAGGCCCTGGGTTCAATCCCCAGCACCACAAAAAAATAAATAAAATAATAGTATGTTTTCCAGTTGTAATAAGTAGGAATAGTACGTAAGGGTAGATTCAGCTCTTCCAAAGTTATCAGGATTTATGCTCAACTTTGCTGGAAATCTACACGAGAAAAGCCAAAAAACATTCAGAAGTAGGTTCAGGTCAATACCTTGTCTCTAATGATTTTTTTTTTTTTATGCTGACAGTATACAATATTTGGTCATTCTGTTATTTCCTTTTGAATGAATTTAAGTTCAATAAAATCATTAAAATACAATATAGACCTTTGATCAGATAACATTTTAACACTAATTCAGAAGATTCAACTATTATAAACTTAAATTACCTATCTTTAATCAATAGCTTTAACAAAATAATTATTCAAAGAGTTATGTACTAAATATTTTTTAAAGTGTGTCTAAAATCATTTAATGATGACAGTTTGGCTTTGTAACAAAAGCTGAAAATATTAATTCATCGACAGATGACTCATCTCCCTTTTAATAAGCTAATAAACACTTTTTGGAGAAAAATTTTTGGTTAAAATATAGTAAGCAGAACCACTATGAAGGAAAGCAATGAATGTATAATAAGCCCATCAGTTTTTATAGGACCACTTAACAATCTTTATTAATATATGCATGTATTTTAAAAATTATTCCAGATAATTACTAATCACATTTTTAAAATAAATGTTAGGTTAATACAGTCAAAGAAAATTTAGAAATGAACAGTTCAAGTTACTCAGAGAATTCTAAACTTCACATGGATTAAAAATTAAAAACAACTTTTTTCTTGTTAAGATTTCAAATGGTTTGCAATTTATCATAAACTCAAGTTGGGGGGAGCAGAGAGAAACTCTTCTAGAACATGCCCAGAAAACTCCTACCAATGTTAAAAGCTAATTTATTAGTTCAAAGATTTCTGTCACCTATCATTTTCTACCTGAATTCCTAGTTCACTGGTGAGGCTACTTTTAGACTATGATATCCTTGAGAACAGAGCTTGCTTTTTGTTCCTAAAAGTTGGTACATGGCATGCAATTTCAGCAGATCCCCAGAATCTGGTGAATGAGCAAAGAACTGATGAAATTTTTAAAAATCAACAAATAATTAAAAAATCCTGTTCTTGAATATCTCTGTGTAGGAATGAACTGTAACTAGTACTATGGAGTAAAGCAAAGTTGCTTCAGATTTTCATGAACTAGATTTCCCCCTGAAACCTAAGTAATATGAATATTGGCATGAAAACTAATAGCACTGTAATAATTTCCAATATCAATTTCCACCAATGTTATATAATTGTGGATGATAATAACCCCCCATTTGTATATGTCAATGATAAGCAAGCATTTTGCGAGGAGTTTTGCAAAGGTTGACTTTACTTCTCAATACAAACCACCAAGGTAGATACTATTACCAACCCCATCTTACAGATGAGCAGAGAGGCCTCAAAAGATTAAGTAACTTGTCCAAGTTAACATAGCTATTGATCTGCAAAAAGGAGCCTCCTGCACCCCTGAAGTCTGAACTTCACACACTGCACTCTTAGGTTTTGAAGTTATGCCTTTCAATGGCATTCATTTAAATTAATTTTACATAATTTGTTTTCACAAATACCCTTTAACAGAATACTTTTATAATATTTAAAATTTTATTTTTAACTCAATGAGAACAATTTATTTACTCTCCCTTTTATCAGATGACTCATCCAATTTCATTTTCTCTTTTTTAATATATATAGTAACAAGAGAAATGAATCTAAGGACACTGTGTTGAAGCTAACTTTAAAAATAATTATATGGGAAGAGAAACACATACATCAAAGACTTTAGACTCTTGAAATGAACCTTATGATTCTTAATTCCCACATCTGAACCACACAATGTTCCGCCTAAACCCACATACAAAAGCCACACTAAATTTTTGTGGCCAAAACAGTAAACATTTAATTGTTCACTTAATTTCTTTGAAATATATTAATTACATATAAATTCAAATTGCTGGCAAATTAAAGTATGTTTGGTTTTGAAACTATTCTAGTGAAAAAGCCTCCTTTGGGGCCAAACTTTTATCACTATTTAACAAAAGAATCTTAGTTTGGCTCTCTCAGTCCATCTGGGATCTCTATTATTATATTTTAATTTTATTAGAAATCATTACTAATATGATTTCTTCTTCACATGAACCCAAATCAAAAACCAGTTTAATGCCATGCTCCTGGTATCTCAAGAGAAAATGAGGAAATTTCAGAAGATCTTATGTGTTTAGAATATTAAAAAAATTTTTATCTCTTTAATTTCTTTTAAATCTTTCTTTAGGTAGTAAGTCTTACTACTACCTAATCATTATTATGTATACCACTTACACATAAAAACATCTTTGGATGGCTTATGAAGGGGGGGTGGAGAGAGAGAAAGCCATTTAAACTGAATATTAGAAAAAACAAATACCCTAAAATATCACAGGAAAATCACTTGTATTTAATTTAATTTTATATCATTTCTGCATTCATATACAAGCAATCCCCAACTAACCCATAGTGTTTCAAAAGTTCATAGGGAAACCAAAAGTCTGAAACACAACAAATTCTCTCCTTGAAGCAACATCATACAAGACAGTTGGGTTTTCATATCAGCCCACAAAAGTGCACTTCCACCCTGAATGCCACTCAACTATCATTCCAATAGTTCCAGCAGGGATTCTGAGTGTGGCTTTAAGAGTTATGCCAAAAGCCAGATCAAGTACTTACACAGTAAATTCATTCACCTAACAGATAATAATTGAGCACCAAAATGCTAGAGTGTCAGCTTTACATGTCATAATTCCAGAATTAAACAGATCTGGTCCTTAAATATAAACTAGAGATAAAACAATGCTTTGGATAAAATAATGTATGTAAAAATCCCTGGCACATAAAAGACGCTTTTCTTATTTTAGTTCCCTACCTTTTTTCTTTTTTTCCTGAAGGACAAGAAAAAAGAAAAAGGGTTCTTAGCTTTCCTAAAATAAATTGTTGGAGTAAGTCATGCTTAACCTAGAAACCCTTGTCTCTCCCCAACTGCAGTCCTCTCTCATTTCCTGGGAACCCACCTTCCCAATTCCTGAGCCCAATGCAAAACCCTTAGTGGGCCAATCACCATAGATCATCTGTCCCAAACTCTAAAAATACCACCTCTCAACCCAACTTGTATCCCCATTCCTGCAGCCACTAATGTCTGCTGGGTACTGAAAGTAAAGCAGATAATATGAATTAAAAGCTATTATTTCAGTAATTAACTTTTTTTCTTTTTAAAGAAAAAGTTGGTTGTCCTCAGTGACGTTCTAATTTTTGTTCTATTTAAGACAGCATAAGAGAGAGTAACAAAAAAAAAAATCAGGCAGAGTACATTTGAAAGAATCGGGGGCAGGAAGAATATCATTCCTTTATTCATTTATTCAGCATCTATGGAGTACCAACTATATTCTGAGATAGATACATGACAGAGATGAAGTGTGGCATGTCTTCATAGAGCCTCGAGTTCATCAGGGAAAACAGAACTTGTCCAAGTTTAATGAACGTTTCCAAAAGGCATTAATAAATATTAGTTGGAGAGTGTGAACACATGCTACGAGGAATCACGGAGTGAGACGGGAATGTAAAAGACAGGGAGCCAACATGGCCTGGAGTGGCAGGAAGACATCCCTGTTGAGGGCCTCTCCTATAATGGAAGTCCTAGGAGAGCAGGGATACAGTCTGTCCAAAATAACCTCAAGCCTCAAGGGTTTAGAATAAGTTCAGAGTAGGCAGTTAAAATACATGGAAGAAAAAAAGAACAGTTAATTTTAAGCTTAGACCTGAAGGATGAAGGAAAATTAGCTGAATGAAATGGAATTAGAAGCAAAGATCCTTAGGTAGAAAATAGTGGGGCTCTTTGGCAAATTTAAAGAAGAAAAAAGGAAGCTATAAAAGATGAATCAGAAATCCAAAGAAGAAAAGTAGGGAGTTTGGAGAAATGAGCAAAGTTTGGAACAAGTTGGACCTGGGTCTTTCCAGATGCGTTAGAATTTGAGACTCTTTTTCCTGAGACTGACAACCTCTCTCACCCAGAAACCCAATTTGGATTGAGCTTCTCATGACCATCCCTCACAACAGTTCTGAGACACTGGCACAAGGGTTCTGGTGTGGGAGGCCAAGAGGGAGAGTAGGAATGGCCTCCATATTCGAGAAAGATGAGTACCTTGGGCTGCTGAGCTTTAGGGGCAGAGCTCCCATGACTTTAGTGGAATGAACCCTTATTAATAAATGGACCATAGATACTAAGTCTTTTGCCTAAGTCTCTTCCATGAAAGAAAAATCATTCTTTGAGACCTTTCTTCAGAATTTCAGATTGCTATCTAAGCATGCTAGAAGAGTTCACTGGAAGAAAGTCCTGAAAACAAAAACTATTTGCTCCTATATTTATGGATATGAGCAAATGTGTGTGTAATGTGGTGTGTGTGTAGAGACAGAGAGAGAGAGAGAGAGACATAGGAGAAACAGAGAGAAGGAAGAGAGGGCGTCTTGTCAGAGGGCTGACTTTAGAAGAATGGAGGATTACACACTTCACTGTTCAAGGGTGACAGAGAGAAAACGAGGCTGGCACCAAGCAGGAAGCCCAATTCTGTCTGAATAAAACACTGTACATTTATGCAATCCCTGGTACCCGATCTTTTATCACAAACTATTTTGATTGCATAGAAAGAAAAGCACTAAGTAAAAATTATTTACTCTGGGTCTATTGTGAAAAGAACAGATTAACTCCCTAACACTTCGTTCTTTTTGAAGGTGTATTTTCTACCTTCCCGGTATGATTTATATTAATGAGAGGTTTAAAACAGGTTTTAACTTAAGAATGATTGCTGATGGTGAAGTGCAGTAATTACACACCTTATGACAGGACACGTGAATGGCTCATACAAGAGAACTGCATAACATGCCAAGCTAATCCTCCTTGCATAAAAAGGGAGAATACTTTGCAAGCTGGCCGATTTTAAGCTCCAGTTAACAAAAACCCTTTTTGTTGGAGTCTAAAACAAGAATGGGTTAACAAAAGCAAGGAGGGGGAAAAAAAATGAGATTTTTTTTCCCTTCTTCACAAAATATAGTATTACAGGACTTAAAGGTTTTGAAAGGCCACGATGTGGCTGAAAGACTTGAGAAAGGAATGAGGTCTTCGCCAACAACAACAAACTTGAAAGATCTCAAGGTAAAGCAGAGTCTCTCATTGGGACGGAACATTATGATTTGATTTGAGTCTAGCTTTCTGCTGTTCTTTCTTTCTTTCTTCCTTTTTTTTTTTTTTTTTTTTTTGGTTTTTTGTTTGTTTTTTTTTTAACAAAGGTAAAGGTGTAGAGAGCCAAGGTAAAGAAGCTATGATCTACGGTGAGGTGAGGATGGAATGGGTTCACGAATGTTAAAAAGGAAAAACCTTAATCCAGGGTGGGCGAGTCAATAGTGTTTGTGCCGTTTCTGCATGGCTGCGTTTTCTCATACAAGAGCCACTTCTGGACAATAATGAGACCCCATAAAGCATCTGCTTAGGGATTATGACCCCGTCACACTGGGAATGTTCGGTTAGCACAGAGTAGCCATGAGCTTAACTCTGTGCATGCCTGTCATCCTGCTGCAAGACGCACAGGATGCCCAGTGGTACTAGATGTTTCCAAAATCATTTGCCTCCAGAAAAGAAGACACACAGCTCCTACAACACCACCTACGCTGAAGAAACGAAAAAAATATGCACATAAAATGTACCAGGTTCACTTCACAGCCCAGAACTTCAGACAAAAGACAGGAAGGCTGGAGAGGTTGGCAGGGGTGAGGGATAAAGTCTGGCTTCATTTGGAAGTTGTAGAGCTGTGGGTGTGGCTCAGTGGTAGAGTGTGGGCTTAGCATGCAGGAGGCACTGGGTTCCAACACCAAAATAAATAAAACATAAAGTCTTAGAGAGCTAAAGATGAAACCTCAGGGTTAAATTCTTTTCTGAAATGGATATCACCTTGGAAACTATAAAATGAGAAATTTAAGCAGCAGGATCCTTTACATATTCTTCTGTGACTCTCAACTGACAGTATTCTAAATTGTGACATATTCCTGCAATTGGTTGAACTATTTATCTTATTTTATTTAAACATTTCAATTTGTTTGCTTATCTTCTTGAGCCACAGTGGTCTATGATCCCAGAAGCAGGAGTGCCCACCACCTATTGCAGGCCTTCGTGAAGCAGAGTCTGGGGCTGCCAGCTCTCGTCTGGCAGGCTCAGCAGGACAGGTCAGGGGGCAGCTCTGCCTCTGGCTCTGTACTTCTGCTAACACATGCTGCACTTGCTCCTGACAGGATGGGCAGAAAGTTATCACTTTGTAAGAAAACCAAGGCAAAGAAAGGAAATTTAAATTCAGGAATTTGCTAAACAAATGGTATTATCACTGCTCTTAAAAGATCTTTTATTAAAAAAAAAAAAAAGATCTTTTATTGACATGCATTTTAGACACAAAGACAAAGTGATGTTGAAAATGTGAAATCCACACAAATGTACCCCTAAATATTCTACTTCTAAATGCAAATTATAATTAAACCATTTGTATCTCTTAATGAGTAACTGGAAGCCAAAATTTCCAATGTGAAGGAATTTTTCAGTGATCCCAAAATTTTTCATGAAAAACATCTAACTAATAATTTACTATAAAAATTGTGGTAAAGCTTGAGATCAGCAGTCAGCTGTTTTGCTGTTATTCTTCAATATCCATTTGTAAATCACATGTATTAGAAAGTGAGCAAATGTACTAAGGCAGAATTAAATAACTTGCAGTTTGAGTTGAAACACTTCAGCTTAATTCTAGTCTACCAATTTGATCTGAAATAATGACCCAAAGGGCTCTTTTGTTATCATAGGCACTCATCCTAAGATTCAAAAAGAGTATGTCTGTATTTATAGACCATCTTACATGTACATAGCATCTATTGGTTATAATTACCACAGCAAGAATCAAGGGTAATGCTTTATTATTATGTTACATGTCAAGGAAAGGGCGCCTAAGGAACTTCTTAAGACTATTGAAAAATGCAGATTGAAGTCTGAAGTCCTTTGACTCTTGAACTATCAAACTTTGGAGAAATTATCCTGGGGTAAAATGTCAGAGGATTACTCTCTAGCCTGGGTGGGAGACAGATTAGCATCCTCAGCATCAAACACAGATCACAAACCCATGTGCAGCAGAAGCATGTGCAATAAAAGTGCTGGGCACAATAATCACATTTAAGAGAGAGGCTACCTCCTGGTGTGGTGGGATAAAAGAAGGCTGGGAAGAAGAGACATGCAGGTATATTATTAATGGTTTTTAAATTTTACTTATTTTTTAGTGTAGTCATTCATTTTAAAGTGTATTATTTTTAACTTATGTAAATTTAATTTAAATATTTTTAAACAGTGATACATAGTTGTTTGTTGAAATATTTATATTTAATATGTCTTAAATATTTCAAAATGTATCAAAAACCCAGATTCAAGACGATTAGAATAGAATTAACGAGGTGAAGCCACTGGATTAAA
>JAJEJO010002520.1:0-50570 GCA_020662805.1 Glaucomys volans
AGTTAAGTAAGTTCTTCCTAAATATAAAATAAAACAATGAATATATAAGTATATTGCTGCCAAAATCATTTAAAGCACTAGGCAATAGCAATGAAGCGGCAGAAATTGTGTAGCACTTAAAATCCCAGGATGGGAATATGAAGAATTTGGGGGTGGATCTCACATCTGCTATCACTTTCCTAGTCAAAACCAAGAGGGACTCCCCTCTGAAGGGAAAGGGTAAGTAACAGGATTCTAGAAGACCCCTCAGTATCACTGATGAACCTGTAGTAATCACTACTTTAGTTCCCAGTAGACCTCACAGATCCTGAGAGCAGTCCAGAGATTGACCTTCCCAGAGTCCATAAGCTGAACTGCCACCAAAGACCTTGGACTCTCCCCACTACTGCCCCTGACCTATCCTGCTACTCCTCTGAACCACCTTGCATCTGGAGCCACAGGGCACATCCTGCTCTGGGACAGAGTCACCATAGCACCCTGAGGCTTTATCACCATTGCATCATGCCCATTCAGTTGTGTGCCATCGCTGATCAGATTGCTGCTATACTTGTAAATTGAAATGAGGTCAAGCTATTGCACAGCATCTCCATTTCAATCACTAGTGCACCCTCCAGTTAGGACCTAAGCTTAAGTGATTGTCTGTACCTAAAGCATCTGGAACCTGCAACTACCCCAGAAGTTATAACCCTGGCACCGCCTGCAAGAAAGCACTCAACACCAAGAGGACTCTGGGCTTCCAGCATAACATTATAAAGCCATTTATGAAAACTCACAGCTAACAGTATCACCAGTAGATTAAAACTGAAAGCATTTACATCCAGTATAAGGCTAGAATTCCCACTCTTGTCACTTGTATTGACCACAGTAAAAGAAAGGAAAGAAAGAAAGGAAGGAAGGAAGGAAGGAAGGAAGGAAGGAAGGAAGGAAGGAAGAAAGAAAGAAAGAAAGAGAAAAAAAATATGTAAATCAGAAAGGAAGAAAAAAATCATCTTCATTTGCACATGACATGATCCTATTTGTCCAAGTACCTAACAATTTCAAACACACACACACACACACTCATGTACAACTGTTAGAAATAATAAATGAGTTCAAGATACAAATTAACACAAAATCATATCATTTTATATACCAATAATAACTATCTGAAAAAAAACAATGCCATTTAAAACATCATCAAGAATAGTTAGGAGCCGGGTGTGGTGGCGCATGCCTGTAATCCAAGCGACTTGGGAGGCTGAGTCAGGAAGATCACGAGTTCAAAACCAGCCTCAGCACTTTAGTGAGGCCCTAAGCAACTCAGTGAGACCCTGTCTCTAAATAAAATACAAAATAGGGCTGGGGATGTGGCTCAGTGGCCGAGTGTCCCTGAGTTCAATCCCTGGTTCCAAAAAAAAAAAAAAAAATAGGAGTAATCAAAAAATGAAAGATAGACTAAAAATTACAAGACATTATTGAAGAAATTGAAAGGGACAAAAAAAATGGAAAAACACCTTGTGATCCTGGAATGAAAAAACTAATATTGTTAAAATGTCCACATTACTCAAAGCAATGCATAAGATTCAGTACAATTCCTATCAAACTCCCAATAGCACTCATCATAGAAATAGAAAAAGACAATTATAAAAGTCATATGTAACCATAAAAATATCTGAATAGACAAAATGTTTTTAAGAAAAAGTTGATGGCATTATACTTCCTGATTTAAATGATATTACAAAACTATAGCAGTTCAAAGGAATATGGTATGACATAAAAACAGATACACAGACTTGTGGGAGAGATTAGACATTCAAAAATAAACCCAAATATATGAGGTGGACTAATATTTGACAAGTCACCAAGAGGATGCAATAGGAAAGAGTATATCTTGTTTTAGTCAGCTATCTAGCCACTGTGACTTAAAGACCCAAACAGAACAATCCTAGGGGAGGAAAAGTTTATTTTAGGGCTCATGGCTTCAGAGGTCTCAATCCATAGACAACTGGCTCCATTTCTCCAGGTTAAAAGTGAAGCTAAACATCATGGTGGAAGAATGTGGCAGAGGGAAGCAGCTCACATGATGATCAGATACCAGAGAGAGAGGTCTTCACTGGCCAGATACAAATATATGCTCCAAAGCCACACCCCCAATGAATCAGTTCCTCCCGCCACACCAACCTGCCTCCAGTTACCACTCAGTTAATCCCATCAGGGATTAATTCACTGATTATATTAATGACCCAATCATTTCTCTTCCAAATCTTGCCATTGTCTCACATGTGAGCTTTTGGGGAACACCACATCTAACCATAACAAGTCTCTTCAAATGGTGCTGGGAAAACTGGATTTCCGCATGGAAAAGAAATAAAGTGAACCCTTCTTTTCCATTCCCTACCAAAAAACACAACAAAACAAAACAAACTTAAAATGGGTTAAAGACCAGAAATTATAAAATTCCTAAATGAGACCATAAGGATAAAATTCCTGGACATTGACCTTGTCAATGACTTTTTGGATATCACATGTAAAACTCAGGCTAAAAAAACAAAAACAAACATATTAAACCACATTAAGTTAAAAAGCTTCTATACAATAAAGGAAACAATCAACAAAATGAAAGGAAGTCTATAGATTGGGAAAGTATTTGCAAATCATTTATCTCATAAGGCATCAATATTTAAAATTAACAGAAATCTCAAATAACTAGTTGTTAGAAAAATCAAACAACCTGATTAGAAAATTGACAAAGGACCTGAAAATATATTTCTCCAAAGAAGATAAGAAAATGTCTAACAAGTGAATGAAAAGGTGTTTAACATCATTGTAGTAACTCTCCCTTTTCATGAAGAATTGCTCCAAGATCCCCAATGGATGACTGGAACCCAGATAGTACCAAAATGTAGATAGACTGTGATTCTTTCTATACATACATACCTATGATAAAATTTAATTTGTAAGTTGGACACAGTAAGGGATTAACAATAATTAATAATAAATTATAAGGTTTGATTAACAATAAGTAATAAAAGATAACAATTATAACAATATCCTATCATAAAAATTATATGAATTTGGCTAACTTCTTTCTCAAAATACCTGATTGTACTGTACTAACCCTTCTTGCGATAATGTGAAACAATGACATAAAGAAACACTTTATGATTTCATTTTGGCATATTCAAATTGCAAGCATTCCTCTTTTTCTCTTTGGGGTCATTATTATATTAAATAAAGGTTATTTGGACACAAACACTAATAACAACCAATCTGATAATGAATGACCACTAAGTGATTAATGTTTGAACAAAGGGAAAATTTCAACCTGAGTTGCACTGAGTGGAATAGTGCAAAAATTCATCATGCTCTTCAGAATGGTATACAATTTAAAATTGAAAAATCATTAATGTCTGAAATTTTCCATTAAAAAATTTCAGGTCACAGTTGACCTTAGGTAAATGAAACTATAAAAATGGAAACAATGGATGAGGGATGACTACCATAACTATGATGAAAATGTAAGTCAAAACCACTATAAGAAACCCAATGACACCCTTTCTTTTTTCCTCTAATTGATTTGAACCAGGGATTGAACTCAGGGACACTCGGCCACTGAGCCACATCCCCAGCCCTATTTTGTATTTTATTTAGAGACAGGGTCTCATTGAGTTGCTTAGGGCCTCGCTAAGTTGCTGAGGCTGGCTTTGAACTCACGATCCTCCTGACTCAGCCTCCCAAGTCGCTTGGATTACAGGCGTGCGCCACCACGCCCGGCTCATCACACCCATTCTAATGGTTATTTTTCAGCATCAAAAATGATAACAATAATGGTTCACAGAAGACAAAATTTTGTATATCATTATTGAAAATATAGATTGATACAGTCACTAAGGAAAACAGTACAGAAGTTTCTATTAAAAGACCCAGAAATCTTTTTGAACATTTACCCAAAGAAAGTGAAATCACCACCTTGTATAGTCATCTGCAACTTCATGCTCATTGCAATATTATTTGCAATAATCAAGATATGAAACAAGTACCTATCAGCATAGGATTGTATAAAGAAACAGTGGCACATATGCACAATAAAATATCATCTAACCCCCAAAATGAATGAGTTCTTGGCATTTGCCACAACTTGGATGAGACTGGAGAGCATGATGCTAAATGAAATAAGCCAGAAGATAAATGAGACACATTGCATGATCCTGCTTATCTGATGAGTGAAAAATAAATAAATAAAACAAAGAAATATATGCAGACATTAGAACAGTGGTTACCAGGGTGCAGAGGAAGTGGAGAGATGTATGTCAGAGGCTACAATGCAGTTGATATGTAGGATACAAATATCTAGACTTGTAATATGCAACATATGAACTATAGGTAATATAACTATATTGCTTTGAAGATTTATGCTTCTGACACAAAAATGGACAAGCTAACTCTATGAGCTGATGAATATGCTAATTTAATTTAGTATAGTAATCTTTATGCAATCTACATGTCATCATATTTTTAAATATATATGGTAAAATTTATTTTAAATATATAAGGAAAAATAAAATGGAAAATGAGGTAAAGAGTGGAGTATTTGGCACTTGTTAGACATATTAATTAATTACAGCATACTTATTATATATTTCTGCCACAGCATGGTATTTGAGTGTTTTAATATCATATCCTGTGAATCTGACTTTGTTCTTTTTCCGTACCAACTGAGGAGGAAATACTTTTTCATCTTTCCTTTTAATTATCTTAGTCTCTATATGTTTCTGTTAGAAAAATTCTTTTACAAAGTTATACTTTTTACATATGTGTACATTTCTTGCATACTGTAAATATCTGGAAAACAGTGATACAATTTTAAGATACAGTCCTAATTAGCACCTGGCACATAGCACATATTAAGGTAAAGCTGGGATGGAAAACTTCGTTCCCTTTGATTTATGGTTCTGATTGGGGGTCTATCCTTTAGGAGAACTGTGCCTAACTTCACACTACAACCCCTTCACTACTTCCCAAGAAAAAGTGAATGGTTTCTTTGTGCGAGGAATTTGGAGGCAGAATGAAAAACGAATGTATGTCTTAGTTTCTCCTTCTCACCTCTATCTTTACACTTCTTGCTTTATTTTTCAAATATATTTTATTGTTTATTTTATTTATTTTATTTTTATTTTTATTTATTCAAATTTATTTTTAAAATATTTTTACAAACTGCATTTTGAGTCATTGTACACAAATGGAGTACAGCTTTTCGTTTCTGTGGTTGTATGCTGAGGTCCAGCCTTAGCAGGGGTCATGGCACAGCTTGGAGGGAGGAAGGCGTCAACGATGAGAATAAAGCGACACAGACTCAAAGATCTGAGGCTTAGTTTTAACTTTTCTGTTACATGGCTAAGTTCTAAGTTCAACTGCTGTTTCACACACACTATATATATATATATATATATATATATATATATATACATTCAACTTGAGTACATTCTTTTGAGGTTACATAGAAGGGGAGGTGGGAAAGCTCTAAGGAAATGTGATGGACATAAGTATAATCAAAATAAATCAAGTTCTCCTACTTTTCTAAACAAAACATCACTAAACCATTAACTGGTTCTGGTTTTCATCTTACTAGGAGCAATAAAAGTTGAGGACATCCTCATAAACTATGTAGGTTTTTACATGTCATGGTTTAAAGTTATGTCAAGGATAACAGCCGTACTTTAGACATCTCTGGGTGACTGATATGCAACATAAATACCTTTTGACCTGTCTATAGTATGTAAAATGGAACTTCCTTTTGTTAATAGTTAATTGACACCCAAGATACAGCTTCCCATCAATCTTATATGCAATCCACTGTGGTCCCTGAACTGTGAAAACAGTTTCACTAAGAGGGGGACACATCCTGGTTTGAGCTAAAGCAGACAGGCAGTCTGGCTGCATTAAGCTAACAGAGCAGTGGACAATAACTCTTGTTGATCTGACCCACAACATTTTTTTCTGTTTGCTTAAGGTAATATTAATATGAAATCAATTAAGGCTTGAGCAGTGTTATTTTTATGCTCCAAATCACTTAATGTCTGATTTTTTACCGAAATCTTTAAACATAAACATACAATAAGAAATAACACAAAAACAAGAAGGAGCATGCCACGTCCACATATCCCAGAAGATTAGACCATGCAAGAATCCTCATTATTCCCAGGGGATCTGTGTCAAGCACTGAGGGGAATAGTGGTGGGCATAATGTAGATTCAAGAATGGAGAAACTTTACACTTATTATACTTACAGAAAACACATGCTCTAAGTTCACCGCTGTCTGAAAGCTGTTGGAATAGAGTGTTTTGGAAGGGCCTGCAGTAGAGTGCAATATTATTCCTATTGTTCAGCTCTTTATTTATCCATAAAGATACATGGGTCCTTCACCCTGGGAATAAAATTCCTACCATTAGAGGTCGAGTGCACCTCCCATTTCCAGGTGTCTTCGCTTTCATCTTTAATAGTCAAAATTACTTTTAAGGATATAGGAATACCATAAGTCCAGATACAAAAAATTATAGCTCATCTTACTGAGCAAAGTTCAAAGTAACTCAACTGTAGCAATGGAGAACATGAATGAAATTAGAAGGAGCTGAAAAGCAGACTGCAATTTGCCCCTCTTCTCCACAAGCTAGGCTAACAATTTTGCCAGAGTCAAACCACTTGAGGAAAAAAAAATAAAAAGAAAGACAACTAGAACCATGCATAATATCAGCAACTTAACATTTTATTTCCTTTAATTTTAGGAGTACAGTGAAGCAAAACAGAGACAAATTGTGTGGGGAAAATTTTGGAGAATGAGGTTAGTAACGAGAAATTGCAATTTATTCTTAACATTGAAACAAATTAAGAAAATAATTTTAAACGACATGATATAAAGTTCTGAAATCTGTTAATTCTAGGAGTTGCAGATGACACATGTGCCAATGACATGAACAGGAAATCCCCAACCAGAAATAAAAGAAAAAGTGTTTCAAATAAAAGGGGGTTGAATAAATTGGTTCACACTAGCTTACTAATGCACATTAGTTTAATAGGTTACTTCCTTATTCATTTGCTACTTGTCCTTGTAATTGCACTATTACATAATTGAATTTAGCATGCATATCATAATGGGAAATAGTAGTAACTCAGAATGTTAATTTTTACAAGAGGAAGAATTACTCATATTCATCTGCTAAGATCTTAACTTATGTAGGTTTGGTAAGTTAAAAGACATGTTCTAATTGTTGGGTTTGAACTGAAACTTGTCTACTTTCTTAGTCTGTGTTCATTTACTGACATTCTGTTTCCCTTATCTGACACATCCTGTTCTTCAAAATCTGACTGTTGCCTCTTTCACCAAATTCATCTGCTGAAATATCCACTCAAAATAATTTGTGTAATGCTGATAAATGGACTGTGTGCTCTATTTTCTCTCTCTACTTTTCTTGAAATGAAGTTCTAATTTTCTATATGGCAGTGGTTCTCAGACTTGAACACAAATTAAAATTATTTGAAGGGAGTATTAGTATTCACATTGTTAGACATCACCCTCATAATTTCCAGTCCAGTAGCTTTGGCATGGGAGTCTGATCATTTGCATGGCTAGTAATTTGTGATTGATCCCTGTTATGTGGGGAACCCACTTTGATAACCACTACCGTAAAGGACAGAATGTCTTCAAAATTCTACTTTTTGTATCCTTTTCCTGTGATTTTTATCTGAGTCCATTATATTCCTCCACATTGTGAAAAAAACCTTATACATATGATGATTTTTCAGTCTTCAACAGAGGCCCTGATATTACTCTTTTGAAGTAACCTTAATTCAGAGTTAATATGTTACCCATGATCCCTGGCATAGCGGGGTTATTTTGTTTCATATTGTCCACTTTAAAAGGGATTTGAAGTTTTATGTTTTTTAAATAATTGATAAAAACTACTTATTTGTGCAAACATTTGCTTATTTTTATTTAAGTATAGAATGCCATATAATGATTGAGTTATCACATAGAGTTCTGTGTGATTCTGTAACATGCAAACTTCTGCTAGGTAGCCTGTGCTAAAGGGAGCTATTGGAGGAATATAAGAACCTGCACAAAAAGTCAAGAGGCTGCAGAGCTGTATTTGAGTAGATGTAGGAATCAAGACAGTCATAGAAGGGTAAATAAAAGTACCATCAGACATATCTTAAAGCAAGTATACTCATGGAGCTGAATTCTCTTGTGAGGTTAAAATGCAAGGTTATCAGTCTTTTTGTCTACTCAAGTTACCAATATAAATGTGGGGTGACAGTGAAGGATGCTCAAAAAGACACCACCCAAGAGGGAGGAATAAAGCTACAATGCTCCCACCAGATAGCACCTGATGCAAAAGGGATTGATTTCTAAATTCAAATCAGGGTTTTTGTAGGAAAGAGGAATGACTATGAGCAGACAAGAACAAATAGCAAATAAACATAATTCATATCCCACTGCCATCCTGTCCGTGACTGCTATATATAAATTAATTATTCTTTCCTGCACATACACCTCCAAATATCCCCACCTGGCATAATGTAATCATATCACACAAAATGCAAAACACATCTCTTCTGCAAAAGGAGACAATCTGAAGAGAACAAAAAATAAGATCTTTGCTCCAGGGCCAACCTCTTTACTGAGTAAACATGTCTTCTCCTCCCTAGCAAAAATAGCTATTATTCATTGAACTCTAAATATATGCCAGGAATATTTTATATTACCTATTTTTGTCTTATCATAATCCTGAATCATTATTTAGCAGATATAGTTTCTGAGATAAAAAAGTATCTTGTCCAAAGTCATAACTAGTAAGTGGCTTGAAAAAAGTATAGCATTTAGTAGTCAACATAGTATGCCCACATAACACACATGATATGTATGTGCATGAAGGAGTAGGATTAAAAAGGAAATATTTAAAATGAATTGCTCTCATTTTAAGGTGAAATAAAAGATATAGATCAATAGTGGATGTGGGTTAAGTGGATGTGTGCTTATGTCAGCAATGGGCCACACAGATGTAACAGACATTTGTCACATCCTTCATCTCATTCATGTTGTCATGGTCCACATCCTTAGAAGATTGAATTTTTTTTTAATTTTTAAAAAATTGTTCTAATTAGTTGTATGTGACAGTAGAATGCATTTTGACACATCATACATAAATGGAGTATTCTCATTTTTCTGGTTGTACATGATGTAGAGTTATATAGGTCATGTAATTATATATGCACATAGGGTAATAATGTCCAATTCATTTTACTATCATTCTTACCCTCATACTCCCTCACCTCCCTTCACTCCCCTCTGTCTAGTCCAAAGTACCTCTATTCTGCTCCTGTGAAATTTATTGTGAATTAGCATCTACATATCAGAGAAAACATGTGGTCTTTGGTTCTTTGAGATTGGCTAATTTCGCTTAGCATAATATTCTCCATTTCATCCATTTACCAGCAAGTGCCATAATTTCATTAGAAGATTAAAAACTTTTATCCAATACAATGGCCAAATATTCATTCTTAATGAGTCAGAGCCTACATTTTTATTACTTAAGTAGGTTTGAAGAAGCTACTGATTTTCAATGTGTTACTTAGAGGTGAAATATAGAAGATGCCTCAATTTTTATCCACAATCTTTGCTTCCCCAGCTTTCCAGGCATAGCTCTGATAGATCAATATAGAAAATCACTAACTTTTTTTTTTGCCAAATTGTCTGTGACATGAAGACCCCAAATAGCCCAGGTATAGGTTTGTCATTTAATCCAATATCACACTTACTATCTCATTGGAAATATCTTCTCCATAAGAATAAAATCTTATAATTGAGCCACAGTGACTAGGATAATGAGGAGAAAAATGGATATCAGAAATTAAATATTTAGGAGACCTGATCCTCTGTATATTGTTCAGTTACTTAAAGCATCATTCCTCAAGACAGCATTCCAAAGTCATAAGAAATTGTCTTTCACCCAACATTGTTACGAAACCGCTGGGTTATCCAGTGTTTTAGAAAATGCTCTGCTCTGACAGATGAAATCCATAAGACCAATGGATCTCAAATATTAATCTACTTCATTACATCCTTCACTATGAATAAAATTCTAGTTCCAATGTGATTTTGTGTACAATATTATTAAGTCATATAAGGCAAGCAATAAATGAACAAGAAGATCAAGTTTTTTAATAAAAACACACCAAACTCTTATCAACTCCCCAGTTGCTACCTATATCTCTTGACATTAATGACATTGCTAGACTTAATGATTTTGAAAAATGGGTTAAACCCCCAAGCCCCCACAAAACCAAAAATATTAGGGAACTTTTTCAAAGAAGCCACTGTTAGGATCTCTACTTATCTGTTCATTTTTGCATATGACACCTAGAAATTTATAAAATTTGCTGTAACTGCAGTGTAATTAACTCAGAATTTAGCCCGGAGTTTGTTTTACAGGAGTTTTGGGACCATGTCTACATAAGATATGAGATTATTTTAATATTTCCATAAAAATTCAGTTATAGTATATCTGTTAAAATAACAATATGGACCTTTAAGTGCATTATTCACTGGATTTATATGCACTTTAATCAGTCACAACTTTCCTAGTTTCCTATCACATTCAATAGCAAAATCTACTAGAGCATAGTACTCAATATACTTATGGTTTCAAATGACCACAGTTGATTATTTATCTTTTGTCTTTTCTCAACAGTATATGGGAGTGCTAGTATTCCATTCCAGCACACTGATTATATTGCTATTGTTTGATACTCTGTTACCCAAAGAAACATTATCTACTACCTCATATTTCCTGAAGGCTCTGTGGTTTACTTTGTTAAATGTGAGGGAAAAAAAAGTGCAATCATGCTGCAGACCTTCAGACAAACCACTAAGAACACTTCGAAATTGTCCTACTGTGGGATGGGAAGAATGGAGCAAGTTATCCATTAAGTCTGATATCATTTGGTCAAGGGACGCGTTTGTGGAATGCATCTGTGTGCAGTTTAGATGCTCTTTACAGCTTGTGGAAGTCAGCAAGGCATGCAACTATTAGCTCTGCTGTAGGATTCAACTACTGCTATGTAGCAATGTACTTACTCATGTATGTACGTAACTCATGTATGTATGTAATGTATGTAACTTACTCATTTAGAACAACACACATTTATTATTTTGTGGTTTCTATAGGCTAGGAATTTGGAACAAAATGCCTCAGTCCTCATCTGACTGATAGCTACAGGTTTTCCTTGGTTTCTCACTGTGACCACTTTTCGGTACAGTAGTTTGTGACATGGAAACATCCAAGACAAGAAGATAGTAAAGAGGGTCTACGAAAAAGATGGATGTGAATGTTTTTTGTAAACTAACTGCAGAAATGGCAACCTACCACTTTGTTATTTTTTGTAGTTTAAAAGACCCACTAGGTCCAACATATTCTCCAGTGGTAAAATTCTAGAAGGACATGAACACTAGGCAATAGTGCTTGTGTGGGCCATATTAGATGTCTGTCTACCATCCACATATATTATGATTAGATTATGTGGACTGAGAAAATGGGATCCAGTGCATCAAAACATCTGCTAGAATGAATTAAAATTCTTCAAATGCTTTAGTGTAGAAAATGCACAGGAAGTTGCATCCTTCCAGGAAAGTATATTGATAAAAACAGTAAGATACATCATGAAAATTAAATGTACCTTTACATCATAATACTCTTATTGTTCTCCTCAAAAATGAAGACAAGAAAAAGAAAAACCACAAAGAAAGGAGGGGTTTTTTGTATTTATTTCATTTTAACTTTGTGGATTGTAGAAAAGAATTATTCTCTACATATTTTCATTAGGAGTTCCTGGACTTCAGGGATTGCCTGTACTTTTAATTTAAGCTAAGGGTTTACAGAACTTCAACAGGCACATTAAAACAGCCAAAGCAAAAAATAATAAAGCAATTTTTCAATATCATTATTTGATTACAACCAAATTAATCATGGCTAGCAAAAACACTAATCAAACCTTGTGAAACAAATTATACACTAGAGAGATTTACAAATGAGTCAGTCTTAGCCTAGCCTTTTGGAATCCAAATCCTTATTGAAAAACCTTTAGCCCGGTAAATCTAAGTAAAAGGCAAGCAGGACAGTAAGTGCTTCTTTTTTTCTTTATGGAGTGTAGAAGGCTAATAGGATGGGAGCTATGATTTATTAATTTTAGCAATGTATGAAAATTAAAGTGCTAACTTTTACCTTTAGAAAATTTAAACAAAAAGCTCTATCATATAGACATAAAAGAGAAGTTTTCCTAGAACTTGCCACAGCAGAATGTAACTTATGTTCCTCAAATATTTTTCCTATAGCCTTGCCAGTTTTTGACTCTATGAACTATATATAGATGAAGTCTATCTATATAATTTTGTCTTTGAAAATAATTATCCAGAAAATAAGTGAAAAATAAATACAAATACTAGGAAATATCAACCTTACTTTCAATCATCATATTTATTGATTTCACAGAATGGAGATGTTTTATGGTAAGTTTTAAAATTTTTAAATTGTTTTTAGATACACAAGACAATAGACTATATTTTGACATATAATATGTACAAGGAGTATATCTTATTCTAATGAGGATCCCATTCTTGTGGTTGCACATTCATTGTGGTACATTCATAAATGAACAAAGGAAAGTTTTGTCTGATTCATTCCAAAAAGAATTATTTTCAAATGACTTTATTCAGGCATTTTGGCATGCTCTATTTCCACTATTTTATTATGGTTGCTGGTGTATCTTAGACAATAACCTGTTTTCACTTGAGAAATGTTACAATTTATTATTCCATTTAATAGTGAACATTTTCATTCAGATCAAAATTTGTGGATTTCCTTTCTGTCTGAGCTAGTTTCTGCTTTTCATAGAAAGCTCTAAATGTAAATATATACATAATTTTTCCCAGATTATATATGCATGTAGGAAATTGTGTTAAGACAAACTGTGTCACTTTGAAGCATTCTCTCAATGAATTAAAATAATTGAGTTTTAAAAATATGCCTGATTATTTCTAATTTAACAAAGAAAATAAACCTTTAGATACATTACAAAAGGATAGTAATCTTCAATGGTTTTCTCTCATAAAATCAGTTTCATAGCTAACATTCCAAAAAAGCTTATTACTAGAGGTTACTGCTCTGTAAAGCCTGTCACAGGCCATTTTTCCTCATATTATCAGATACTGGCTACAGTTAGGGAAAAATAGATGTTTTGACAAGAAATTTGGAATGCAGGAAAAGGATGCTGGAAGATCCATTTCTCTTTTGTCTTGCTTCACCTTGCTCAAGTTCAAAAGAATAATGAGTTAATTAGTCCAGGAACTGATCATTGTGTTCTCTAAAATATGCATTAATTAGTTGAAATATCTAGAGGATAATAACTTAATTGAAATATTTGTTTTAAGTGTTTCTTCAATTTACTTTTATTATATATTTTTAAGCCACACAATGTAATGTTTTTATACATACCATGATATATGCATAGTGAAATGATGACTATAGTAAAATATATTACATTGTCCATCACTCTCCTTAGTTAGTTTTGCTTGTATTGTAACAACACTTCAAATTACTCTCATAGCAATTTTCAGGATGCAATACAATAATGTTAAACGCAGTCATCATGCAGCACACTTTATCTCTAGACTTTTTCTTTCTACATAACTGTAAATTTCTACCCTTTATCTAACTTTGTCCATATTTCTTCCCCTTCCCAGCTACTGGTAACCACCATTCTACTCTCTGTTTCTGTTTATTTGACATTTTTTCTTTAAATTCCACATATGAGATCATGTAGTATTTTTCTATTTGTGTCTGGCTTCCTTCATTCGTTATAAACATCATCCAAATTCATTAAATTGCTGTAAATGGCAACATCTCCTTCTTTTATAAGGCTAAATAATATTCCACTGGGTATATACCATAACTTCTTTGCCAATTCATTCATTAATGGATATGGTCATTTGCATATCTTGGCTATTAGGAAAAACACTTGAATTAATAAGAAAACATAGAAGTCTCTCTGAGATACTGATTTCATGTCTTTTGGGTATTGAGTAAATACCCAAAATACCCCAATACCCAGTATTTATTCAACCTAGGCATTGTTGGGTCATATAATAAATTTATAACCATTTTCTTTTTTTTTCTCATTAGTATTGGGGATCGAATCCAGACATATTTTTCTGCTGAACTACATACCCAGTCCTTTTTATTTTTTATTTTGAGATAGGGTCTCACTAAATTTCTGAGACTGACCTAGAACTTCTAATTCTATGGGATCCGCATCCTGAATCTCTGGGATTATGGACATGCACCATGACACTTTTATATTTCTTTATAAAGAAATTTTATAATTTCTCTATACTGTTTTCCCCAATGTCTATTCCAACTTAACATTTCCCCAATAGTGTACATGGCTTCTTTTTCTCCACACCTACTCCAACAATAGCTATTTCTTATATTTTTTATAATAGCCAGCCAAACAGGTGTCAGGTGATATCTTGTCATTGTTTTCATTTGCATTTCCCTGATGGTTAGTGATGTTCAACACTCTTTCATGTACATGTTAACCATTTTATGTGTTCTTTGGAAAAATGTCTATTCTCTGTGATCACTTTTAACTATGTTACTTAATGTTTTTGCTTAACTCTTGATTTGGGAGAATTCCTTATCTATTTTGGATATTAACTCTTATTAAATACAAGGTTTCCAAGTATTTTCTCCCAACCCATAGGCTGCTTTTTCATTTTTTAAAAATTTGTTTGTCTTTGTGTTGCTGTGTAGAAGCTGTTTAGTTTGCAGAAGCACCACTTATTTATTTTTACTTTTGTTGCCTGAGCTTTTAGTGTGATATCCAAAACAAGTCAACGTTCTGTTTGTTTCTTGGAGTTTTATGGTTTTGTGTCTTACATTTAGGGATTTAATCTATTTGAGTTTTTTTTCTAGGTGATGCAATATAAAGAAATTTCATTCTTTTGCATGTGGAAATTCTAATATTTCAGCACCATTTATTGGAGGATTATCCTTTCTCCATTGTATCTTCTTGGAATGCTAGTAAAAAATGGTTGACTATATATACTTGGGTTCATGTCTGGAATGTCTATTCAGTTCCATTGATTCATATGCTCATTTTTATGTCAGTACCATACTGTTTCGATTATTACAATTTTGTAATATCATTTGTAACCAGAAAGTTTGATGCCTTCAATTTTGTTTCACTTTCTTAAATTGTTTTGGATTTTCAAGTTATTTTTGGTTTGGGGATTTAGGGGCATGTGTCTATATGAACTTTTTAATTGCTTTGTCCTCTTCTATGAATATTGGCATAGGAATTGAGATAGGGGTTGTATTGAATTTGTATGGGTAATATGGAGAGTTTAACAATAATACTTCTTCTGATTCATGAACACAGGATCTCTTTCCATTTATTTATATCCTTTTCCATTCATTTCAATAATGTTTTCTAGTTTTAAGCTTGAAAATCTTTTGTTTCCTTCCTTAAATGTTTTATTCCTTTTAATGCTGTCATAATTTGCCTTGTTTTCAGTGCTAGTATCAAAGTACTTGCATATAAAAATATATCCTATTTTAATAAACTGTATTAGAGAATGGAGTTTTGTCTTTGAAACTCATACAAAATGTCATTTTAACAGTATATACAGATAAGTTTATCATGGATAATTGCCTAAGGTATTTTAGCAAATAATAATTAGGTTGTTTAATATATTTTAAAAATGTAAAGTTCTAAGAAAATTATAAAAATGAGCAAATTATGTTATTCAACTTTCTTTCACTGTAACAAAATACCTGAGGCATTTACTTATACAGAAAAAAATGCTTATTTTGACTCAGATTTGGAGGTTCCAGTCAAGTGGTCTCATGACTATTGGCCTCAAATGAGGCAGCAAATCATGGCAGGAGCATATGACAGAACAAACCATTCATCTCATGATCCAAAAAGCAGAGAAAGAGAATACAGGCCAGGGTTCCACAGTCTTCTTTCAGAGCACAACCCCAATGACCTAATCACCTTCTAAAAGACTCCAGCGATCCACAGCATCTCCCAATAACGCAACTCTATGGACCAATCCTTGCATGCATGAGCCTTTGGGGTAATTAACCAAATTCAAACCACAGCACAAGATATATTTAAGTTAATGTTGAAAACAATATATTGTATATAACATTATATATTGTAATGTATGATAACTGATGGCCAATATTTTATTTTAGTTTGTGTCTATATATGTGCATTCTCCATGTTTACAGATGTGTTCATGGACATGTGCCTTTGTTTGTGTGTGTGTGTGTCTGTGTGTGTGTATTTTGAAAATGCAAAGCTTATAACTCAATCCTGGCATTTAATTCATATATTTATATTTGAATTTCAAATCTCTTAGTTTTTCAAGTGGAGATATTCCTGCTGTGTTAAATTCAGAATCAATGTTCTATACAAGAATATAAAAATTCATTCATGAATTTCTTTCTTATTTATGTATAAACATTAGCCAAAGTAAAAAAAAAATTGCCCAAACCTTGCTCCAAAATGAAAACTTACTGCAATAATTAATGTTTCCTAACAAATTCTTAGGAAGGTCTTTAAATCATGGGATTTTTAAGTGGTTAGTAAAAAAAATTTGTATGAATTGTATATTCTACCTTTCATTTTGAGCTTGTTTTAGTTTAGATATGAGTAGTTCCCCAAAAATTCATGTGTGAGACCATTCAAGAAAGTTCAGAGGTGAAATGATTGGGTTATAAGAGTCTTAACAGTGTATTAATCCCCTGATCTGGATTAACTGGATGGTAACTATAGGCAGGGAGGAATGTAGATCATTGGAGGTGTGCCTTTGGGTTGTATATTTCGTCCCTGGTCAGTACTGTATCCCTCTCTGTTTCATGGGGGCCAAGTTCTGAGCTGCTTTCCTTCTCCACATTTTTCTCCCATGATGTTCCACCTTGCATTTCAGATCAATGGAGTTGATTGTCTGTGGACTGAGACCTCTGAAACTGTGAGTCCCAAATAAACTTTTCCTTCTCTAAAAGTGTTCCTGTCAGGTCTTTTAGTCACAGTGGTGAGAAAACTAACTCAAACAGGAATCACCTAAAAGTACAACATTTTTTTGCACATTTCTTAGCTGTCATGATTGTAATTTTGAGTTCTGATTCTTAGTTAATAACTATTTTATAGTGTTGAATTTTATATTATTAAATTTGAAAAAATATAGATTATATTACAGGCAGAAAACTATTAGTTTCAAACCACACTTAGTTTGATATAAACCAATTAGCCCCTAACTTTTATTTTAATGAAACTGAGCCTACACAATAACATCATTCCCATTCCCATTTTATTGAAAGGTTTTTCTTTAATGATTTTCAATTAATTTGGTGACTTTTGATATTTATTTAAATGATCACATTTTTTCTCTTCACTCAGTAAAATACTTAGAATTACATTGACATTGAACCAAACAAATAATATGTGCATAATCTCATGTTATATTTAAAACAAAATATTTACAGATTCAATATTCTTATACCTTATTAAAATTTTGAAACTCAATAATGAGAATTTTCAGAAGTTTATCCTAACTCCACTTGGCTTTATACCCCTACCTCATTCCAGTCTATTTTTATCTTATGTTTACTTTTCATATTTTTGTGTCATCATATTGGAAACCAATAGCACTCTCAAATTTTAAGTACTCAGGAAAACTTTAATAAAGTAGTTCTTTCCTTTTTTTAATAAAGGAACTCTTTATAAATGTGTGGAGAGGATGCACAAAAACCACAGGTTGCTACCTCATTGAAAAGATGACATCTGATAGAGTAATATATTGCTGTTATAAAAATAATTGAAGGGTTTTGCTAATTGACATATTCACTGACAATTTGTAAACTGGAGTGTTTATTTTTGCAAATGTTGGTATCAAAGCAAATGTTGTGCCATACAAGGTTAAACAGTTCATGAAGATTTTATTGAAGATTAATGTAATAGGTAAGAGAATCCAGTTGAACTGACCCAACCAACACTGTGTAGGAGATTCTTTAAGAGCTGAAGTGGGTAAGATTATAGGTCATGTGTGTTTGTTAATTGAATTACCCAAAGTAAAAGTACATTTTCTTCTATCTTTATGACAGGAAGTTAGTTTTACAGGTTGAAGTAAATTGGGTAGCCTCCTAGGGAGACTGGAAAATAGGACCATTATCTTCTGTGATGATTGCATTTCAGAGGATGGCTCTTGGGTCCTTGAGAAAGATTGCTTTGGGTTCTAAAACCCACCAGTATCTTTTAGAAAGACTTAGGTCCCAAATGAGCAGAAAAAATACTTTATAATTACAAATTTTTAAAAGTAAATATTCTAAGAAAAGGGTTGGAGCCTCCAGATTCTTTAAAGGCTAAGGTGAAAGTAAGGTTAAGAGACAGGGCAGGAAGAGATTTGACTGAAATTTACTCACATTGAAGGTAAACTAGGTCATCTTGGCCAATGGTCTACTTGTCTTCAATGGTTCTTTTATTTAAGTCTAGAAAATTTATATTTCTTCCCTACTTTTTATTTTTAGCCTTCAGTTCATCTTCAATCAGGTATGAGTTGCTCACTGGAGCCTTACTAGTCATTCTATTTCCTCTTAACTTGGCACACAACCTTCCATACCACTCAGGTCAAGTGGGACTTGAAAAAGGCCCTCTGGCTGGATCTCTGGGATGAAAGACTGGTAAGTCATGGTGATGCTTGATCCCTCCAGTACTATGACCTCAAGTTCTCCCATATTAATCTTCCCTAGTTATTTGCTACTGAGACCACTATTCTTTTTCACAGTGCTTGGCATGGATTTTTTTTCCTCACTGGACTCCAAATAAAATTAATTAACTTGGAGCTGCAGAAGAGCTTCTTCTGGTCCTTAATCCTTTTTCCTACATTTTGGGGAGATAGTAGTAATACTTGAATGAAAAATGCCATGGACTCTCAATCTTACCAAGATTCAGCAAGTTTCCTTGAATAAATAGTGATTCTTAATTTATTAAGTCTTACATCTAGCTGTTTTTCACAACTTTGTTAAGTCTTACCACTTCTTGGGGGATAGGATTAACATTACTAAAACTTCTCCTATACCCATTCTAAACGTCCTAACTATTCCTGTCCTACATTGCTTTTTTAAATGCACGATACTTTGCCCTGAAATATATAGGATGTTCCCTACTCTTGAGGTTAGAAAGGTCACAGAAAAAGAAGTGCTTAAATAAAATACCTGTTACTTTCTTATCATCTATATTTAATTAGTGACAAACTGTCACCGATCTTATTACTAAATGTTCTTCAATTATATCAGTTCATTCCCTACCACCTCAACTTAGAAAAGTATAATCTCTCCCAAATGATCTCCTTGCTTAATCTCCTCAGCAATGTTCCATCATGCTGCCATCATTTAATCTGATGAATATATAAATCTGACCATGACATATACTTGAGTAAATTTTTGATAGGAATTTTGACACTGTCACCATATTACAATCTTCTGCCATATCTACAAACATCTACCTTTCTGCCTCCTCTTTTACTGAATCTATGTCTTGTAGTTTATCTTTCCATTACATGTAACCCTTTGCTACATATCATACATTCACATCTCTGCAACATGGAATGCTAATGTTACAAAACATCAACTACTTTAACATGTTTATCTCATTATCACTTAGGCATCTTTTAAGAATCTACAAGTATACATTCTTAGAATACCCATGTTTGACTGAGTTAACTAGCTCTCCTTCCTCTCTCATCAACCCTTGTGCATACATGTAATATTTATTATAGTTTTGAAATGAATTTGTTAAACCATCTTTTTCTGAGTCTACTTCAGTCACTTATATGTTTGATCCTCAAAGGTACATAATCCTCTTTTCTCAGTAGTTAGCATAATGCCTAACAAAGAAAGTGAGTTTTATTAATATTTGTGAACAAAATCCAAATGATTCTGGCTGACCAATGTGTACATTGTGTTTTATTTTCCTAATATGAATTTGCAAAAATCCTTTTACATCAACCCAATTTTTCACATCAGTTCTATGAACATAGGCCCAATGACTATGAACTTCATTTGTAAAATGGCAAGAATCGGCAGATGTATAACTCCATGAGCCCAATTATCTTTCGCCTTTGAGGAGAAAGCAAGCTGTCAAAAAGGGGCACTGGATGTCCCACTGTTCTTTGCAATGGGTTAGAAAAAATAACTAATTTCTCCATATGAAAAATCAAAACTGCACTATGTGACCATGTCACCATGTCACTGAACCCATGTGCTTCTCTTGGCTTTTACTATTTCCCTTGAAATCCATTGCCTGGGTGCACTAAGAATATACACAGATGGTGCCTACTATACACATAGCAACCTGACCTGTGTTCTTTCTGAGGATTTTTATTATAGTAATTTTTAAGAGAATTTATGATACTCTTCTGAAGAGAGAAATACAGTTTTGAAAAAGATTTATAATGCATAAACATAGTATTTCATTGTATTGTATTCTTAATTTACTAAAAGTTAAAATTTGAAATTTGGGAAATAAATATCTTTATTAGTGACATTATAATAATACAACTTTATATCTTAACATTTTAAAATCACTCTTTGATAATGACAAAAATAGAAAATATAGCACCAGTGTATGATGTATTTGAAGTCAGACCTAGATCATTTAGATTATGTATCAGTGTTTCTCATTTCTCAAAAATTAAAAAAAAAGGTAAATCATGACAAGCTGTATAAAATCTCAACTAATGAAAGTCTTCAAGGAAGGAAAATTGAATTAATCTGCAAAAAGAACTTCATAGAGAACATAAGTCAAGAAGCTAGCCTTTTTTCTACATTTATTCTTTTCTCTATTTAATCATTCAATATATATCTCAGCATTTCAAATATGGTACTACTTATCCAGATGTTGAAAATATCATGATTTTTAAAAGTAAATAACTTGTGGTTTTATGTTCTAAGTGCAGAAATGAATAACACATAATCTTTAAAAAGGCACTGATAAGGATATATGCTAACTGTGAATCTATTCAAAATTTTCTGGATACTCTAATAAGAAAAGACAAAAAGTATAAGTTTCAGGGAGAAACAAAAGCTAATACTGTCATTATTAATTTTATTAGCTCTCTGTGTATATAAACATCATCTGATGTTTTTCCATATAAAATAATCTACACAAGGAGTCAATAAAATTAATCATTAAACAATTAACGACCTCTTCTAATTGAAACAAACTGACCCAATTCAAATCAGACATGTTAGAGGCAACTGCTTCCTATCTACAAGTACTATGACAGATACAAAAGGAGAAAACTTCTGAAGTTTTGGATATCAACACCTTTTATTTTTCTACATATTATGAAGATTTCAGTAGCTTGACATAAATATTCCTCACTCATAGGAGTATCCACTTATAGCACTTCAGAATGCTCTTTTTGTGGCATAATTAATCCAAGTGGTGACTCAGAAACCCAGACTAATTATAATTTCATTTTATAGTTGCAACAGTTTTACAAACTATACGTTTGCCTCATAACCCAGACTAATGGAACAGTTCCACATAGATATATAGGAACAGGGAAGTATCCTTAATTGTTGAAAATTTTCATTTCCCAAACACAAATGTTCATATGAAAGAGAAGTGAGTGACTATTATTACCACTACTAATGGTTCCACTAACTTTTCATAACACTGAATCAAAGTGTCCCAGTAAAAACTCCAAAATGTGTGTTGATAGAGCCAAACTACTAACAGCAGTGAGACATGCACTATAAATAACTGCACTCAAAAAGTAAACAGAAGAGGCTTCCTTTCTATTGAAAGTTTCCAAATACACAAAAATAGAAATTTAAATATTAACAGCATAGAGAAATCTCAAAGTGGTTTTAGTGACAAGTGATCAAATTTTCCCCATCTGTTATGAGTTGCTAATACTGCAATAATGATTGTAAGTTATTTTAAATTGGTAATACCAATTATTTCATGCTGGTTCTCCATCCTAGAAGATAAAAGGATTATAAAAGAAAGTGAAATAGAACTTTTTCTAACAAGTTTTCCACTTACGTGTTGAATCATCATAAGAAATGCTTTATATTGTGGTACATAGGAAATACATTTTGATTAATATAATAAAATTGTAAATGAGGAAATGTGGGAAATCAACCTATGACCAGGCCTAGTATCTGTTACACACATTATCTTGTACAATGTCTTTGGGTGACAAGAGATGAATTTGAGCAAAAGCAGAAAAGTCTGTCATTTGTGACCACATACAATAACAACTTGCCATTCACCTACGAAACAGAGATTCTCTTTGTAATCATGCAACATACACATATTTAATAAAGTCATAAATAAGATTGATATAACACATTCTACAAACAAAATAAAATTTTTTAAGAGCATTAGCTGTGGTGTTTGTTGGCATCAGGCCTTTTTGCTGCCACCAATATTCTGTCTGCTCCCCCTGCCCCTCTTCCCCCCGAACCCCACACACCACTTTACAACCCACATTGTTAGCCCAAAAACTTCCTAGTCAGTCATTGGTCTAGATCCTTAGCCCGTGAACCTCCTCATCAGTCATTGGTCCAATTGCTACTAGCCCTGAAATTCCAATACTTAAGAATAGCTCACCCCCCCATTCACTCTCTCACTTTCACTCTCACTCTCTCACTCTCCCTCTTTCTCTCTCTCTCACTCTTTTCTTGTTTTTTGTTTTTGTTTTTGTTTTTTTCTTTTTACAGACTTCATTTTGATTCGTTGTACACATATGGGGTACAAATTTTCATTTCTATGGTTGTGCATGATGTACATTCATATCATTCTTGTTAATCACACATGTACATAGGGTAATTATGTCTGTCTCACTCACTCTTACTTTCACTCTTGCTCACTCTCTCACTTTCTCCACCCCCCATCACCCTGCAGGCAGATACTCTGCCTATCAACTTAATAAAATCTCTTGCATGAGTTCCTGAATCCTGAGTGGTTTTTCTGGGTGCTTTCAGTGTTTGTGATGAGATGTTTCATTTATTGCATTAATTTGAATTTTCTTCTACTATAATGCCATTCAATTTTCACATGACCTTTGATGTTGCATGATCCTGTTATATAAATAAGCTATATGGAAGTGCATATTCATAATATATATTCAAAATTCCTTAATCAAAAGGATTACAACTCTACAAGTATGATTAACTTTATACATGTTATATATGTGTTACGAATAGGTGAAAATATGCTTATAAAGAAAACACTAGCATTCATTTGCTAACACTTAAGGAGTTTACTCTTTGGCAGGTTCTATTAGAAGGAGTTTACATACATGAGCTTATCTAACTTTTCTAAACATGAAGTTTGTGAAACTACTTTACACTTAAAGAAATGGTTGATTTTTCCAGGTACACCCAGGGTGTTTAAGAAAGATTTCAACACAGGAAGTTGGGCTCTCTTACTATGTGTTTAAGTAAGAAGTTGCTTATGAACAATAACATCATTATTTTTTATTAAGGCAAGGCTATGTGATTATGTCTCTTAGTTCTGTGGGTTGACTAGAATCTGCTTGAGTTCTCTCATATAATTAAACTTCCATGGTTACTGGTGCTGAAGTAAAACAGACTTCTACACTCATGTCTGGAGTCTCCAATGGGACAGCCAGAAAACTTGGGGACTGGTTAGGCTTCTCTCTTTCCAATCAATTTGTGTATAGTTTTAGTATCACAGGCAGCCAGATATTATTCAGTTTCTTTCTATCTATCTATCTATCATCTATCTATCTATCTATCTATCTATCTATCTATCTATCTATCTATAGTACTAAGGATTGAACCCAGAGGCACTTTACTACTGAAAAACATTACCAGTACTTTTTATCTTTTATTTTGAGACAAGGTCTTGCTAAGTTTTGAGTCCCACTAAGACGCTAATGCTGTCCTCCAATGTATAATCCTCTCTCTCAGCTTCCTGAGTGTCTGGGATTACAGGAATGTGCCACTAATTGAAAACACAATACTAATCATCAAAAATACTTTTGCAAAAATTCTGGACTTAGGTATGATTAAATCTCTAGATCCAACTACTATATTGTGACTAAATTCAGAAAGAAAGAAATATATGAAGATAAACCACAAGGACACAATCAGTAAAATCCCAGGGTGTAGGATATTTATAACTCACATGCAGAAGTTTCTCATCAATATTTCAAGGTGCAATAAGTGAACAGGGGGATACATGAGTTAAGACATATAAAGACATGTTAACCATGCACATTATATGAGATTACATTTTTTAAATCCTCAAATGAACATGTGCCTATTACCTGGTTATTTTTGAAAATATTAAGGGAAGGTTCAATTAAAGTGTGAAATAAAGTACGGTATGAAAGGGTGAAGCCTTGGTTTTTTTAATAGGAGCTAGCAGGCTGATGAACAATGCCTCATTTTTTTTCACATTTCTTGTGTATCAATACAGTCACTTCATTACCAATTATTATTAGCTATTTAAGTTTTTTTATTTCCTGAGTGAAATACTGCTAATGTATTTTGCCATTTTTTTTCTGTTGAACAACTTATTTATTCATAGGCATTTTTATTCTTATTTATTCTAGCAGATTAATTTCAATCAAAAAGATTTATATAGACATTTTAAATCCTGAGGTTCACTCTGTAAATAAATATATGGTATGTGTGTGTGTGTGTCTGTATAGAATACATAAATATACATACATATACATACATATATATCCCTGGAAAATGTATATGAGCACATTTAAGTCTTATGGCTTTTTAAAGTAAAACTTGCCTAGGTAAAGGAATAGTTATAATATTTAATTTCTATGTGATAATTAGATGTGAGTGTGGAAAATGAATAGTGTTCATTTATTGATTATTCATCACAATGGTTAGCAGACATGCTGAGAGATTAACATTTGGAATCACATATAAATATTATATACAATGATATATACATGTCAACAGTAAAAATATGTGTAGACAGAGGAGACAACATCTTGTGAATGGGAGAAACAACTGTCTAATTGTTCGATGAGAAAATAAGTAATCAGAGCGTATTTCATTAACTACTCTGAAAGCCTAAGGGTGATATACCTATCAAAATTAAGCATGATGAGAAACAGACATTAGAACTTTCTTATTCTTAGAGTGTTTCAAAATATATTTAAAAATGCGAATCAGCTATCCATATATTTAAATTGTAGTATGACATGTAAAACATAGTTTTTGTAGTGTATCAACTTTTTTTTAAAACAGTTTAAACAGTTTAAACAGTTTCTACCTGCCCTTAACCTGAATGGCAGAAAAGGACACCTTATTAAAAAGGGGAAAAAATAAAAGTATGCCCCACTTGTCATTTAACTCATTTGCCATTTTCCAGGAAGGCCTCTGAAAGGGCATTGCTCAAGCCAGTGCCAGTGTGCTGGCCATCCCTCTGTGCTGCCTCCCCTGGAAGACGCCCCCGACCCTTCTAGCCCCCCAGCAGGACTCACAAAAATGAAAAAAAGGCAGGGCATGAGAGGATGTGGCCAACCCTGCTGCTCCTCCCATCATGACATCAACAAGGCACCTGGACCTTACTGGTCAGTCTCAGAATGTGGGGAGGGGATTTCTACTGTCAATCAATGACCCAGTCCAAGAGGTTTGGTTAAGAGCAGCTGGAAGGGACCCCAGTGTGCGGGAAGGCCTCCATTTCTAGTCCTAATGGGAAGGACACCTTTGCTGCTTCTAGGATGGTGGGCTTGTGTATTTGATCCCTCATCACTTTGAACATATCAACGCACGGACTTTTGGGTCCCAGGATTTCTGGGGAGGAATCCGATGCAAACCTCATGGGGAAAAGGTGAGGAACGCTCCCTCCCTCTCGAGCCCACAGGTGTTAATGCCTGCCTCCAGGGCATGATAGGGAGCAGAACGTTGTGTTACAGAATCGCAACATGGGTGGGCCCCCGATCATCATGAGTTGGAAGACAGGGGAATGAAATACATTGAGTGTAGATAAGATGAGGTCTTTAAACTCTGAAAGTGAGTACAGATTTACAGACTTCCAATGAAAACACCATTGAAATGTCCTATGGGTTTTCATCCCTAAACATGCATGTGGACAGCATTCTCCATAACCCACAGACACAGAAAAGCTCCCCGGGTCTTTTCTTCTTCTTAACGTGAGAGTCAAAAAGGTGCTGGAGGCCCCAAAATGAGATGAACGGGGGTGGGGTAGGTGGGGTGGGGTGGGGTGTGGGGAGTGGGGGGGGAGTGTCCCCAGGCGAGACCAGGGGGCCATTACTTGCTCTGACCTCACAAGGAGGCACTGTGAGGTCATCTCGTGGCCCCGCTATATAAGCAAGTGGCCGAGGGTGGGCTTTTGTCCATAAGCACAGGAAGCTCTTGGTGGTGACCTGTCGGACTCCCAGCTAGTTAGCGCGTTTGGTGGTTGGTGGTTGGTGTTTGTGGTGGTTTGCTGTTGGTTTTTTGATTTGGGCTTTGTGTTCGTTTCTTTCTTGGTTTCGTGTTTTGCTTTTTGGTTGTTGGTTTTGTTGTTGTGTTTGGGTTTGTTATTTTTTTTTAAGGTAGCATCCTTAGTGGGTGTTCCGGCTTAGGATGCATAGAGAGTGTAGTGAGAGTAGCGTAGTGGCGCAGGGGCCCAGCTCCTGCTACGAGTCTGCCCTCACGGACCAGTACCGTGTCCTGAGGGCCATCGGGGAGGGGAGCTTCGGCCAGGTGGTCCTGGCCCGCCATCTCCTGACCGGGGTAGAGGTGGCGGTGAAGGTGGTGCGGAAGACAGAGAAGAACCAGAGCGTGCTCTGCGAACGGGATCGCTTGATGGCCCTGGAACACCGACACCTGATCCAGCTGTTCCAGGTCATTGAGACCACCCAGAACCTGTACCTGGTCATGGAGCACGCGGGTGGGGGACAGCTGCGGCAGTTCATCCCGTGGGAAGGTGGCATACCGGAGGAGAAGGTGCGTGCAGTGTTCAGGTCCATGGTGCGCGTCGTGCACTACTGCCATCAGCAGGGCGTGGCGCACCTGGACCTGAAGCCAGAGAACTTCGTGGTGGACGCCGGGGGCCACGTCAAGCTCATCGACTTCGGGCTGAGCCTCGGCGTCAGACCTGGGCAGCAGCTGACCCAGTTCAGGGGCACTCTCCAGTACTGCGCCCCCGAGATCATCCGGGAGCAGGGCTACGAGGGCCCCCCTGCGGACGTCTGGAGCCTGGGCGTCACCCTTTACTTCATGCTCACAGGGAGAAGGCCCTTCGTGGCCAGCACCGACAGGCGGCTGAAGAAGCTGGTGCTGCAGGCCAGCTACGACATTCCCCCGCACGTGTCCAAGAGAGCTCGCAGCCTCATCCAGCAGATGCTGAGGGTGGACCCCGGGCAGAGGCCCACCCTAGAGCAGGTGCTGGGGCACCGGTGGCTGAGCCAGGGCCAGGGCCAAGCCCAGGGCCAGGACCCTTCACCCCGACGTCCCAGCGAGCCACCCCCCAAGCGGCCCGACCCCGCCATCCTGACCATCCTGTTTGACCTGGGCTTCGATCCGCATAAGACCTGGGTGTCCCTGGCCAACCGCCAGTTCGACGAGCCCATGGCCACCTACCTGCTCCTGCAGCACCAGAGAAGCCAGGGGGTGGGCTGCGAGCCCCAGGCCAAGCCTGTGCGTTGTCGGGTGGTTGGGCCTGGCCCGGGCCCCTCGCTGGATCCGCAGGCCGTCCAGCCCAACAAGTGCACCAGTGCGCCCGCCCTCCTCTTGCGCTGTGGGCCGCCACAGCAGCCCGAGGAGGCCAAGGCCTCGGGGCAGAAGGGCGCTGCTCCAGCCAGTGCCAGCGTGCCGGCCATCCCTCTGCGCTTCCTCCCCGGGAAGAAGCCAACGCCCCTGCCCCGCCCAGCCTCCCAGCAGGACCCTGGGCCCAGCCCTGCTGGGCGGGTAGCAGAAGGTGAGGGCCTGGCCTCCCCGGGCACCTCCACGCGGCCAGCCCGTGACAGGGGCAGGGGCTGGAGGCGGGTCACCAGGAGGATCGCCACTGGCCTCCTTAGACTCTGCCGCTGCCTTCTGTGCCTCCACGGGCCCGCCTCCAGGAGCGGCGTGGCTCCCAGGGACCGAGGCCACAGACGCCCCAAGGGCCCCCACAAAGTGCTTCCAGACGTCGTGCCCACGTGAGACAGGCAGCCCGGCGCACAGCTGGAGGACCCCAGAGCTCTGAGCGACCCGGCACCACGATGGGCACTGGGCCTCTGGAGTGAGGCGTGCCCACTGGCCCGGGCTTCTCCCAGCGGATTCCACCCAGGAGCGCATCCCCCCATCCACCAGGACTCTCCTCTGCCCCCACCTGCCAGAGTCACCAGAGACTCTTCTCCAGGACACTCCCCTCCCCCCCACCCCGTCCTGCTCTTCTGTGCCAGAGCAGAGAGGGTTCTTAATAAATTTCCGTTTCTCACCAATTGCATGATAAGATTGGTGTTTGGGTGATTTATTTAAAAAGAAAAACTGGTTAAGAATGGGAGGAGGATGGAAAAAAGAGGGAGGCCTCAGGGCAATGGCAGGAGCCCAGCTGCCGTCCTGTCCCAGGCTTGGACCGAGGTGCCTCCCCGTCCCTGTTCAGTGTCCACAGAGGCTCCCGCCTCTTGAGCCAGTATAGAACGGGACTCAAGCCTTGGGCCAGTGTAGGGGGGGGACTCTCTTCCTTAGTTGCACTTGAGCTGATTGCTTTGGTGGCAAAGAATCCCTCTCCAGGTCTTCAGGCCCCTCCCTGAGCTGTGTGGAGAGGGTGGGTGGCATTGTTGAAGAAGACACCTCTCAAGGCATTGGGACTCCAGAGTGTTCTGTGGCATTGTCTCCCTATAGACACGTGCTTGCCATGGAGACGTGGTTCAATGGGCAGTGTCGGGCTGCCTGCAGTAGTGACTGGGTGCTTCAGCACATCCCAATCAGTCTTTGTAGGTCAAATCTCTTCTTGGTTGCTCCCACAGGTCACTGAGTGGGAGCAGGTGGCATGTGGAGACTGGAGATGTCAAAGAGTCTCAGAGTTGCTACTTACATCCAAGGCAAGTGCACCCACATGGAATTGCTCTTCTCTTTGGATCCTAGAGACCCTGAATTTTGTAAAGTGTAGTGGGCACAAAGAGCAAGAATCCCTCTGGTTGGTCTGTCCTGATGGGAGGGTTCATGCACCTATAAGCCCTGCTGTCTCCAAAGGGCTGGGACTGGCACAAAAATTCTGTTTTGCATCCACCTAGTCACAATTTTACACTCTTTCTAAACATAGTATAAATGTACACTTGTCTAATAAAATCAGCACAGGCAGATGTTCACTCCCATGATGTTCACTTCCGCTGTAATTCATTTTTTAGAGCAGAGTTCAGAATTATTGCAATGCTTGATTGAATGTACTCTAAAAGACACGTAATGAAATGAAAAGTTAGATGTTGTGGTGACTTACAATTTCAAACTTCAAGTCCTATTGGGTATGTTTCTTATTATTCTTTGATTTTTCTTATTTAGGTGCTTACAAAATTGTTGATTTTAAGGAACTGGTGATTTTAAAAGATGAACTGTTTCTGTCTAATTAGAGTATAAGAGCCCGGCATATTCATTTGTTTTGAACTTGAACATTCTTTGTACTTGGTCAAGACTAAAAAAGCTAGAATAAATTCTGATCATGGATTTCATAGTTTAGATCTGTGCAGTCACAGTAAGAATGAGCAGTATAAGCACATAGGCTCTAATTTATGTCATTTAGTTTAATAACTCATCAATAACTATATATATGGACAAAAATTTATTTTCTCTCTCTTCAATTCACCAAATTTTAATTGTTAATATGTGCCTGTCATCGTGTTAAAAACTGATGAAACAACATTAAGTTGTCTAACTTTTCTGCATTTTTCTCTTTTTTTATGAGGTGGAAGAATAATGAGTCTGCAAATAAAATATATAAATATTTTAATGGCCATAGTAATTCATAGGAAACTGTAACAGGATACTAGATGTCACCTTCATCAAATAGAATGGTCTAAGAAAGTATTATTGAAGGTGAGATTGTTATGTAGAGTTTATGCATGATAAGAGTGCTGTATGCAATTTAACAAACAATTCCAAGAGTTCTTTTCCTCTGACATCATCTGTCATACATTTAATATTACCTTTTTTTAGACAGGCACGATGGTATTCCCTGATTATATTATGCATACTCTACTCCAGAGTATGTTTGTCCATTTAGTTGATTTTTGAATAAAAATGGACCTTTATTAGAATGGTTAGGATCATTTTTCGGTTTTTACTGAAAAATAATTTTGAGTACCCCCGATTTTTTAAAATGTAATCGTATGGTGAGTTTATTTTTTAATATCTTTCTCTCTTTTTTGGTGCAATATATTATATGTGCATCTACCCTTTAACACATGTAGTACACACATTGAGTCACAGAAGCCAACAGACATATCCTGTATAGAGATAGTTATAAAATAAAGAATGTAAAATGAAACTTCAAAAAAAATTTATCATCTTATATTATATGATGGTGTTGGGTGGAGAAGATGAGGTATGAAGAACCAGTTAGGCAACTTCAGGGAAAAGAAATATTTCCTCTTGGGTGAATATAGCACATTTTTTCTTATTTACTTCAGTAACTTAGAGCTTTATGTTGCTAAAGGTCAGACCTGGGAAAGTGAATAAGAAAAGCATGGCAAATAGAATATATTGCATTTATATATTGAAAAGGCAAAGAGAAGTTTTAATTTTTTTAAACACAGAATTGCTAGTAAATAGTGTCCATAAATACAAAAAAAATGAAATAACTGTGCAACTTAGAGATAGATTAGGTATTTTTAGATTTTGTTTGTAACTTGCATGTTTTCTGTTGGATATATTAGTTTGGGAGCATTTTTGTTCAATTGAATAAATTAATATTTATTTTATATTAGAGTGCAAGAAACAGTGTGGGTTATTCCAATTACATGAGTTCTAGCTGACACTATAGTGAGTAGGAATTTGATGTAAGGTGAAAACATATTTTCAGAATTCTCTTCCTTTTGCAACTCATATTTGCTAATCAAACTGAGCATTCTAAAGACTAGATTCTAGAAACTTTTATTTATAAAGAAAATTTAATTCATAACTGTAATAGGCAAAATTATACCAAATTGTCGTTCCCCTTAAGTCATGTCTGTCCCAGGGTTGGTCATTCTCATGGGCTGGGTGTTCAACACGCTGATAGATGTACCAACTGACCCTGGTAGTATCATTGAGTTCACATGGATCAAAAGTTGATCAATATTTAATAGTTCTCTTCATTTGCATCTTTGTAGAAAAGAAGTCAAAGTGTTAAGTCATCATGCAACAGGTCTTAATAAAAAGGTTGTTCAGACCAAGAGAAGATACGAAAGATGAAAAAATTAGCTGAAACACAATTGGAGTTAATATTGAGGCCCAGCAAGGTGGCATGCTACACACTGAATGCCAGTCAGTATTTTTTTCAATTCATCAGAAATGTCTTGCAGATGACTACTTTGCTAGCAGGTAGGAAATAAAGAAAAACTTATAGCAAATTTAGGACTGAAGTTATTACAATATATGCAAAATTTCTATAAGGAAGTTGAGGTAAGTTTATTGAAGAATAAAATAAGCTCTAAAATTTGCATAAGATGTCATGTTAATGAATGTCATTAATCAATACCTTTAAGATTTCTGTCCCACATAAATCTGATCATGGAGTTATGTCAGCAGAGTAATATTACTGGCAGAATAGAAAAAATAAATATGAAAGACTTCAGTTACTGCCACAAATGTGTCCGGTAACTTACAGAGGTCCTGATGACATCCAAAGGTATGAATACGAAATTCAGAGAAGAAATACAAAAATGTTCAGAATATACATGAAAAAGGATTCTACAGTACTTGTAATCAGAGAAATGCTAAGTAGACAGTAGGAAAATATATGATTATTAGAATGGCCTGGTTTTAAATATCTAAAATTGGTATGGTAAAAAAATAAATGAGTTACCTGTTTTGCAGAGTTAATATTTAAATAAGAATAGAATTTTTTGGAAGATATGAGTGGATGTGCAAAATATGCACAAATAGTAACTCAACTAATCCATTTCTAGATATCTGTGAAATTAATGCATACATACTCAGGGATCCATGAATAAAGATTTTAATTGCAGTTCAGTTTCTAAAATTAAAATAGAAGAACAAGCAGATGTTGTCAATATAATAGATAATAAATTATTTTAAAATGATTTCATACTATAGCACACATACTAAAGTGTAGTTTATTTACTCTCAGGAAAACTTATCAATGTCTGCTGTTATGCTAAAACCAAAAATGCCTAGCAATTTAAACATTCAACTTAGTATTTATCTTGTGCTTTCAAGGTAAACAAGTGGGCTGGGGATATAGCTCAGTTGGTAGAGTGTTTTGCCTTGTAAGCACTAAGGCCCTGCGTTCAATCCCCAGCACGGGAAAAAAAAAAAAAAAGGTAAACAAGTGCCAAATATTGATAACTGCTGGTTATCTGTGATGAGTTCTACTTCCTCAAATGTTGAAGTTTGAACATTAGAGAAGCACACCAAGACAAGCACATAAGCAGGTTTTATTTAAAGGTGGTAATGCCAGAGGGAGAAGGTGGCCATGGCTGGTATTCTAGTATCCCAAGAAGTGAAAGTGCCCTGCCCCTTTTATAGACTAAAGTTTCCTTTGTTCTCCTGCATTTTTCTCCCTTATCTTACTTCTTTCCTCCCATCCTGCATAGTGCCTGGGAATGTCCTTGGAATGGCCAGGGGGCGGGGGGCAGGTGGGCTGGAAAGTCCAAAGTGGAGTGGTAGGCAGGAAGGGAGCAGCCGCCCAGGGGGCATTGATTAGTAGCTCTTTGTCTGCTCTGGAGTTGCTTCATTAACCTTTTTGGGAGGAGTAGTATCTAAGGACTCCGGAGGCATGAACATTCCAATCTCCCAGGGGCAGTTTCCAACTTCCCAGACTCATATCAGCCTCCATTTTCTCCATCTGACCTGATCACCTATTCTACACTAACTACCTGTCTTTAATTCTGGCTTCAATATCGTGGACAAATCTCCTATTTTTGTAGAGAATATTAAATAGTAAACATTGTGAATATTGAACTGTATGTAAAATGATAAGTGCAATGCAAAAAAAATAATAAAAGCCTGTGAAGCATATGAAAGAGTGTGTAGTGGTGGGATTGACTGCAATCTGGATGGGATGCAAGGCAAATGTCACTAAGAATTTAGTATTTAAACAAATATTTGGAAACAGGGCAAGGTGGTATAGCATGTAAAGCCAGTGGCTCTGGTGGCTGAGGCAGGAGGATCTCAAGTTCAAGGGTAGTCTCAGCCTCAGTCAGTTAGCAAGGCCCTAAGCAACTTAGCAGGACTCTGTTTCAAATACAACACCACCACCAAAGAAAAGAAAAGAAAAGAAAAGAAAAGAAAAGAAAAGAGAAGAGAAGAGAAGAGAAGAGAAGAGAAGAGAAGAGAAAAGAAAAGAAAAGGGCTGGATAATAGATATGGAAAATGAAAACATCCCCAAAATAATGTAGCCTGGGAAAAGGGGGTGAAAAAGAAAGCCATGCACTGACACCTTCATCTCCCAAGACAAATGTTTTCCAGGTGCCAGCTGCAGAGGGAGGAGTTGTTTTATCACCCAAAAGTAACAGTCTCTAGGAAGTTAATCTTCTTCAAAGTAAATCCTCTCCAGACCCTGCCTACGCACTCCCAACCCCAAAAGTTGAAATTCCTGAGTGCTCAAGAAAATTGATATGCTCACTAGACCACTCCTCAAAATTACTAATATAAACCCAGTCCCTTTCTTTGTTCAGTGGCTCATTTTCCACCATGAAAGCGGGTCCACAGGCTCCATTTCATCTCTGCATCCCCTTTTCCAGAGTGAAACTTTGTTCCTGAATAAATAGCTGAGATGATTTCTGAGGTCTGTGGCCTGTCTCGTCTTTTTGTGCTAACACTGGGGATGTTGCTCAGTTGTTAAGCACTTCTGGGTTCAATCCCTGATACCAAAAAAGAAAAAAAAAGTATTTAAATCATAGAATGAACATACAGATTTCCAGCAAGAGATTTTTTTGCTGCTGGGTGAATAAACAGTGTAAAAACCCTGAAGCACGTGTGTGCCATCATGTGAAAGATGATGATGAGGGATGTGGTCGAATCAGAGCCAGTGGGAAATAGAAAGTAATAAGAAAAATCTCTATAGAAGTAGAAATCAGATTGTCCAGTTTCATAGATTATTAATAGTAGATATTGCAGAAGGGAGGAGGAGAGGGAAAGGGAGGTTGCTAGGGAATAAGGTTGATATTATGTTATGGGTATGTACGAATATGGTGTAACAAATCCCACTATTATGTGTATTTATAATGCACCAGGGTAAATAATGTAGATTGACAGTGAATAAGATAGGACTAATAGTAAAACAGGCAGACAGTTAAGGAATACCCCTCCTCCCCCAGAAGAGAGGCTTTTCTAAATGAGCAGCCTACTCTGGGAAATTAGAAACATTCCAAACATTTCCAGTCAACTCATTTGTTCTGGAGCAGCAGGAAAAGCAGAACTGAGTGAAGGCTACAAATACAAGGGCTAGCCAATAGCCTTAACACTTTCATAATACCTGTTTTGCACAAATTTTGAGCAATAACCTTGGCACTTTACCAAGAACTGATTAGCATAGATATTGAGCTATGCCCCTACCCAGTTGCTATGTGAGCCGCTAGACAAATACACTTAGGTGGCAACCCCTATTGGATCTTCTCTGCTCCGTGGGAACTCTGTCTCTTTTCTTCTCACTTGAATAAATCCTACTCTTTTACATTCACTCTTTTTCACCTGTGGACTTCATTCTTCCAATTTGCAAGAAAAGAACGCGGAAAGAAGGCACTGGCAGGCAGGTGGGGTCTGCTGTGACACAACAGAAGCAGTCTGAAAGCCCCATTTCAACAGCATCGTCTTCTGTCAAAAGTGGGTATTTGTGAAGGTAAAGGTGATGCAAAAGTAATGAAAATACAATAATGTGCAAAGTATTCGTAAACTGACAAATTTGATTATAAAAATTTTGTTAAAAATTTAAAGAAATCTCTTAAGAAAGAGATTGTGCAAATTACTTGTATACTGCACTAAAATGTAAGTGTCATTAAACAGACAGCAGCAATTGCAGCATTTTGATCACAAGGATGTAATAATCCAAGGAATTACAACAGGATAATTTTGGTTAGTGTGTTGAGACCAGGCCCTAAGATAAAGGGGGAAATCTAGTTGATCTGAGAAAAGACCATGGTCGTCTTCTGGGAAAGACAAGGGCTTTCACAAAGAATTAACATAATGATGTTTTGGTTAAATGTAGGTAATCATATATATATACAGAGGTAGTCTGTAAATTCTTAGGTAAGGGTCTGAAAATAGACATTCCATTCTATCAACAGACTTTACCTCTGGAAAGAAAGGCAAAATGCTGTTTAGTTCCTAAAATTCAAGAATTTTCAATCTAACTTTATATTTAGGTTTATAAAAGGGAAGGAAATATAAGTAATCAAGACAAATGTCTGTGGTGTTTTATTTTAGATCTCAACTATTTTCTTTCCTACCCATTGACATGCCATGTAGAGGGGAAATACGCTTCCCCTTCCTTTTGAATTTTGAGCTTGACCATTTGACTAATGCAATATGAATGGGCATGATCTTTGCCACATGCAAACATAAACTTTAAAAATAATTATGCATTTTGTCTCCTCTCCTTGTTAATCATGTTGCCTATGACAAATAATCCTTGGTTGACCAAACTGTAGACAGGCTTCTGAATCTTCTCCTAAGCCCATCTGTGCACTTCCATATAATGCCTAGTTTTAGCAAAGAAACCTGTTTGATCACTTTAGCAAGAACCCCCATCCTCAATATCTGATACATGATCATCCTCAATATTTGATCAAGTTCACCATCCTCCACCATCCCAAAGGTAATGTCTGAGCATAGGGCCTGTCTTTAGCAATAACCTTCTTAGGCTAGTTTAGCCAGAATCTCCCTTAGACCTGATGGTGAAGCCAGAATTAAAGACTGACAGTTAGTGCAGAATAGGTGATCAGGTCGGATGGAGAAAATGGATCCTGATCTGAGTCTGGGAAGTTGGAAACCACACCTGGAGATTGGAATGTTCATGTCTCCAGAACCCTTTGATACCACTCCTTCCAAAAAGGTTATAAATGAAGCAACTCCTGAGCAGAGAGCTACTAATCAGTGCCCCCTGGGCTGCTGTTCCCTTCTTGCCTAGCACTCCATCTTGGCCTTTCCAGCCCACCTGCCCAACCCCTGGCCATTCACCATCATTTCCAAGTCACTATGCAGACAGAGAACAAAGGAAACTTTAGCTGTATAAAAGGGACAGGACTTCTTCATCCCCCAGATTCCATCTTTGGGTCCCCTTCTTCCATCTGGGAGAAGTCTGTTTTACTATCCTTTAATAACTTATGTTCTACTCTACACTTGCCTGGTTGTGCTTCTCTGGTGTTACACTGCAACATTTGAGGAAGGAAGCAGGTATTGTCAAGGTAACTGATAACTGGTGGTATCAATGTCTCCTCTTTAATCCACGGACTCCCATGCTACACTAAGAGTTAGTAACACATTCTAGATATCAAGTTGAGGAAAGAAAAGTGAGGTAAGAAATGAGGAAATATTGGTGATTCCAATGACCTTTCTATGTAAGAAACTGTCAAAATTGTCTCTCCTTTTATGCATATAATCTGATACATAACTTGACAATACACAACGTATTCTGGTTGTGTGCATAGCAATTCTAGAGAGATGAATGTATTCTTTTCAAATTCATAAAAAGTAAAAAACGTCCTTTACAGGAACATGAAAAGACAATTAACTTTGTTATGCCTTAGGGTATTTTGTAGATCTTTTTCTCAAATACAGAAGATTAGAAAGCAAATGAATGGATATGAAAATGTTAGCTCTTAGATTACTTACAAAATGTACATATTTTACCAATTTAATTCATTTTTAAAAGGTCATATATCCTGCTTCTTAAATAGATTCACTTTCTTTATTTGTTTTTGTCTATTTAGATAATATAAAGTACCCAGATGTTAATTGGTATGTGTCAGCTGCCTTTCGGAGGGAGGAAAACATAGAATAATTTCCTTGACCTGAGAAAGAAAACAAGGACAGTATTTATTCTTACCCAAAATTGCATAAATATATAAATTATTTAATTTATTGATTCCTGAAGCAACTTTTTTCAGGGAATATTTTCTAATGAGTTTATTATTGGAAACCTAAAAGGCGTCCTTCTAAAACTCTGATATTTATCAGAAAAGCAAAGATCAATAAGAAAAATAAATTCATTTCAGAAATCAGACCTGAATGTGAGATACAAGCTGCAAAGCATATTAAATTCTCTAGAGCTGCCCATCAGCCAGCCACGACAGGTTTGAAGGTCATTGTTGCTGGCTATTTGGCTAAATATCAACTCAATTTCAGCCCTGATCAGTGATTCGAAACTGACCCACACAGATGGGCAACCATGTGGTGCCCCAGTGCATATTAATCAGAAGATTCCCCTACTCCAAAAAGGAATAGATCAGATGTTTAAAAAGAAACCGTGAGGACAAAAATGCAGAAGGCCAGAGAGATGTGCCAAACCATTCTGAGACATTTTGCATATTGATTCTTCACTCCATGATGCCTTCTTGCCTGTAGGGAATCCAGATCCTATGTAAGGTCACGTTTCCATGTGTGGAAAGAAGCAAATAATAAACATCCAGTTCAAACGATTACAGTCATTTTAGTTTTATAGAATATAAGATATCCTAACTTCTCACATATTGATTCTCCATAGCGGACTATAGTTAGTTTTTAGTCATTCAGTTGTTTTGTGCATGATCTTTGGTTCTTTTCGAACCATCCTAAGGATGTGGAGAATTGGGTGTGAAGTGTTCTAAGCTTGAATGGCTATGACCTGGAGAATTCCATCTTATTTTGAATGCAGATTTAAATAATATATATGTTGACTTAGATAACTAGTGCTTGTGTTAACTAATTACAAATACCTAAAAATGGTTTCTATTTCTTAAATATGTTTTTGTAAAAATGGCTTTGTGTAAGCCAAATACATGATAAATAAAATAAAAAATATACAATACAGTAAGTTATTTGCATATTTTGTTTGCACACATCTTTTTATTTCCATACTAGATGCAATGATAAAAAATAACTACAATAACTTTAAGATGGGTCAAAATCACCCAACAAGACAAAAAAATAAATGCAAAATAATTTTCATTATAGGATGAATAAAAAAGATAGCAAAAGAAATATTGACTAATCACACATCTAACCACACAGCTGAAATCCCAGAGGCTCAGAGGCTCAGGCAGGAGGAGCACAAGTTCAAATCCAGCCTTAACAACTTAGAGAGGTGCTAAGCAACTTAGTGAGAACCTGGCTCAAAATAAAAAAAAATTAAAAGGACCAGGATGTGTCTCAATGGTTAATATTCCTGGGTTCAATACCAGGTGTACAAAAAACAATTAAGTTAACCAGGTATTCTTCTATTTTCACATTCTGACACTCCCTTGCATTTAGACAAAACTTGTCAAAAATAACCTACTTTGATAACTTAACTGAAACATAGAAAACACTCTTTGTTATTAAGCAAATGAACATTAATAAACTTCTATCTTTTTTAATCTTTGCTTTGCAACAAGGTCAAAATACAGCAGCATTCCTAAATGGAAATGTTCAAGAACTTCAAAAGATCCTAGAATTTCTAGGCTACTGAATAACCCTAAGCTCATTTTCTTCTAATAATCCTTTGCTTATATTAGTATTGTATGGCTATTTTTAATTTGTCTACTAATACTATAATTCTTTCACAATACATATATTACTAAGAAATATATCCCTCTTAAAATGTCATACATTCTGTCTCCATAGCTTTAACATTTCTTATTTTATAAGATGTTCTATCAGATTCCCAAACCAAATATGAATCATCAGGACTTCTTTTATTGCTTGAAACTTTACTCTTTGTGAATCAGAAAAACTGGTAACCTGTGGTTCTGCCCAATTTGGAATCACTCAAGCTTTATCAGACTTGACAGTATCCTATTTGTCCCCAAAGCACAAGCAAAAATATCCTTTGGCAGGCTTTGTCCTGCGGTCATTGTCTATGCTCTCATATTCATCCTCACTAGAATCCTATTTTATTCTACCATGAGACCACCATGTTTCTCTTTTATCTATTAAGAGAAAACATGTTTGAATGTATATGCTTACTTTCTGTTTCTTCCACTTCATGTGTAACTGCATGTTAAAGGCCCTCTTGACATGCATTTATCTTGTTCTTGGGAAAATCCACAATAATGTGACTGTCACATAGCATTTGGTCATAAACAGTTGTTGAATAAATGAATTAATCATTGGAAGAGAGAAATATTGTTATTGTTACCATTTCAGGATCTGAGGTAGCCAGGTTTAAGTATCTTGCTTAGTTTTACATGTCTAGTAAGCAGCAGATCTAGGAGTCTAGGACCCATGTGTTTCTAGATAACCTAGGTGAGTTATGAGCGCTCTTGCAATTGAACCACCAGATTAGCATGTGAGACAGAGGCAATCTTCCTTAACTAATGATTTATCTTTGCCATGACTCTTTAGGCAGTTGCCAAGTCTGAATCTCAGATTTGTTTGTTGAATTGTCTGTTTCAGCAATTTGTTTTCATCTTAATTTCTTCTATGTCCATTTATACAATAGTTGCTTTACGTCAATAATAAGGTAAACACTTTCTCTGTCTGATAATACAGACAAACAAAACCAGTAGTTTGGTATTTTTCATATTCTAAACATTTTCATTGTTGTCTAATAACTCTTTTTTGGCATTGCCATCATACAGAACTTCCAAATAATACTGAGAAGTTCCTAAGTTTAATGGTTTTCCTGGAGTGTGAGGCTGGGTAGGGCCTGAGCAAACCCAGATATAATACCCTCCTCCCCAGTTCCCCCAATTTAAGTTAAGCCAAACTGCTTTTATAAATTTTACTTTTTTATTTTTTACTATGCTTTCATTTGAAGAAAATATTATGATACTGTCAGTAGCAGCAATAGTGGCAGTCTAAGGAGTGGAAATGGTAGAAATATTTTTAGTTAATCACTCCAATACTAAATAATCCAAACATGAGCCAAAAGGCTACAAACTAACTTGCTTAATTCTAATTATTATTTTAATTAGACACATAAATAATTTGTGTCCCTGGAGTGCTTTCCTTCTGGTCTTGGCCACATTATTGTTCAGTTCCTAAGTATCTGCAGAAATGAAAGACTACTGTGGGGTCACTGAGGGGCTTCAGATCCAAGAACTTTGACATTTACATCATATACTTTAATAGGATTTTTAAAATTATTTAATCTGAGAATCTATCACTTAGCATAACTGAAAATCAATGCTCTGCTCACTTGATTTGTATTCTTGCTGACTTGAGAGTTTGGATTGTGCTGTTTGGGCGGTGGATGCCACTACAGTGGCTTCTCCAAAGCCCTGGTGCTCCCCTGTGCCCAAATGTGAAACTCTAATGAGCTTAAAGAGATCCTTCGATTATCTTTCAGTCTTCTCATCCTTATTTGCCCTTTTAGAACCATTGGATTTGGGTTAACATTTAGATTTTCTTTAGGTTATAATTGTTCTCTCTGTCACTTATTTAATAATAGTGATTCTTAAGAGACATTCATTTATTTCAAGGACCATCAATCACTTACCTGGTCATTAAAGGCTGTTTATTAATTTAATGGTTAATCTTTCTTTTGAGTAAAGAAGGGGACTGCAAAAGATGTATGTCCTTGTAATGTAGGACAGAAATTACTACATCTGTGCTGGACACCTGAGGAATTTTCAGGAAGCAGGCTTGTTGAATGCAGCTTACTGGTCCAGAGTGTGACTCATGCCTGAAATTCTCTGAACCAAGAGTCTAGAAACTCTTCGGATTTAAACCCAGTACGGGTGGGGTTTGGAATTCATATTTTTGGAGAAGTCTACATAAAAGTAATTTTTTTATTTGATTTCTCCAAAAGTGCTTTTGTCTGTTTTTTCTTTTTCTGGAATAATCAGAGGTTTCATATGCTTTACACAGAAAGGAGTAATATTCAAGGAGTCCATGGTTAAACTTAGCTCTTGCAAGACAGAGCGACAAGAAACAGGAAGTTCTAACCATACTGAGCTCTTTTGCAGAAACCTTTGCTGATATTTTATAACAAAATAATTATACAGTAATGGTGAGGGTCTTCTGGGTGGGAGTCCCTGGCTGGTTTCACTTGTTTCACTCTGATAAGCATGCCTGCACTTATATTTCCACTTTATTATTAGTTTTGCAATAACAATTTTAAGAGAAAACTAATAACTGAGATTTTGAACAACTAGCTAATATAACACAGCAAAAATTGTTCCACCTTCAATTCCCCTACTGGTTGGTGATTAAAAGCCCAAATTAAAAAACCTTTGCTCTGTGTCCAGACCAAACTGATCAGAATCATCATCTTCATGTTCAGTCATCAGCATCAAGACTGATTCTCAAATGTCTGAATCATATCAGGAGTTTGATTTCCAAAAAATTTTGTTATTTTACCTTTTCTCACTTCTTCAGGAACTCTCTGTTTAAATAAATGTTATGTGGGGTTGCTTCTTATAGAGAAGTACACATAGAATACTTTTGTGCTTATTGGAATAAATAAGATAAAAACAATGAAAATCAGATAATTAACAAGGAAAACCCCATTAAACTGAAGATCTTAGAATCACAGTGAACTCTCCAAGTGCCCTGGTGCATGCCTGGAATCCCAGTGGCTCAAGAGGCTGAGGCAAAAAGATCGCAAGTTCAAAGCCAGCCTCAGCAATTTAATGAGGCCCTAAGCAACTTAGCAATAGGCTGTCTTAAAATAAAAAAGGGCTGGGATGTAGCTCAGTGGTTAAGCACCCCTGGGTTCAGTCCCTGGTACTAACACAAAAAGGTAGTTGCATGCATAATAAATTACATAACAGACTTTGGAGAAAAATTTCAAATGGAACATTAATTGTTCTGACAAGCTCGAGCCAGTGTGGCAGTGAGGTGCAGGAACACAGCGAAGTGAAGGAGTGTGTTAGAGACTCCTCCTTGTCAGAGCTGAAAACTCCTGCCTTCTGATTACATTCATTATTGACTATGCACAGAAAGCAATGAGAGTGCCAACCACAAAATACCCTGCTTTTGATATTCAAGGTAGACTAATCCTACAAAACTCCAAAGGCAGAGTTCAGTCCCAGTCTATCGGTAACTATTGTTATTTATTTAGAAGTAACATCCAGTAATTAAGACCTTTTCTTTTGCATTTTCATTTTGAATTAAATATAGTTTCATAAGAGTTGCAAAGAAATCTGCACATAGGTCTCATCTACCCATCCTATCCTCCCCTGAAATGTTATCATCTTGGATAACTATACTATAAAGTCAAATCTAGGAAATTGCCACTGGTAAAAACCCCAGAGATTTTTCAGATTTCAAGAATTTTACATGAATTTGTTTTGTGTATGGGTCCCTGAGTCTCTAGTACTATACAGTTTTAGGATTTTGTCATATTTGTGATTTCATACAACCAAAACTAAAGATTCACTTTTATTAGTGCATATTCATTTACACAGAATAGTGTGTATCTTTGTGTCATATTTGTACATGCATATAGAATGTTTTATCATTTATGCCCCCTACTTCCTACTATTACCCTCCCCCTCCCCCGAATCTGTTCCTCCTCACTGTCTCTTTCTACATTCCTGTCATTCCTCCCTACACTGCCCCAGCTTTCACATATAAGAGAAAAAAATGTACTTATCTTTCTGAATATGGTTTATTCTGCTTAGCATGATGATCTTTAGTTCCATCTGTTTTCCTGCAAATGACATGATTTTGTCTCTTTATGGCTGAATAACACGCCACTGTGTATATATACATATTTTTTTCATCCATTCATTTCTTGACTAGCACCCACGTTGATTCCATAACTTGGGTATTGCAAATGATGACACAATAAACATGCTATGCAGGTATCTCTATTGTATGCTGACTTAAAATTTTGAATATATACTGAAGGGGGTGTAGCTGGATCATACAGTAGTTTTAGTTTTCAGAGGACCCTCGATAGTGATTTCCACAGAATTGACATTCCGCCAGTAGTGTATGAGGGTTCCTTTTCTCTGCATACATGCCAGTATTTGTTGTTGTGTTTCTTTCCTTTTGGTGGGGGTGGGTACTGGGGATTGAACTCAGGGGTACTTGACCACTGAGCCACATCCGCAGCCCTATTTTGTGTTTTATTTAGAGACAGGGTCTCAGTGAGTTGCTTAGTACCTTACTTTTGCTGAGGTTGGCTTCGAACTCAAGATTCTCCTGCTTCAGCCTCCCAAGCTGGAATTATGGAAGTGCACCACCACGCCTCGCTTGTTGTATCTATTTTTGATGATGGCATTCAGACTGTGGTGAGATGAAATCTCAATGGAGAGCTTTGATTTGTATTGCCATGGCAACTAAAGATGTCGAACATAATTTTTTTCCACAGAATTATTAGTCATTTGTATTTTTGGGGGTAGTATTTGTTTACTTCATTTGACCATTTAGTGATTGTTGGGTGTGTGGTGTGTGTGTGTGTGTGTGTGTGTGTGTGTTGAATTCTTTACACATTCTGGATGTTAATCTTCTGTCAGAAGAGGAACTCGGGGCTAGGAATATAGCTCATTTGCTGGAGTGCTTGCATGCACAAGGCCCTGGTTTCAATCTCCAGCACCACAAGAAAGAGAGAGAGAAGAGGAGCTGGCAAATGTTTTACTTGAATTCTGAAGGTTGTCTCTTCACTCTGTTATTTGGTTTCTTTGTTCTTTGCAGTGATAAAGCCTTTTAAATTATTTTATTTGTTCTTTTTAGATATACATGACAGTAGAATGTATTTTGGCTTATCATATATATATGAAGTATAAATTATTCTAATTCAGATTCTATTCTTATGGTTGTAAATGATACAGATTTACCCTGGTTATACTTACAAATACAAGGATAAGAAAGTTATGTCTATGTCTGATTAATTCTACTATCCTTCCTGTTCCCCTCCCCCTTCCTTCCCTTTCTTACCCTTTGTCTAATTCAATGGACTTCTATTCTTTCCCTCCACACTCTCCCTTGTGTGGTTTAGCATCCAAATATCAGAGGGAATATTTGAGCTTTGATTTTGGGAGACTGGCTTATTTCACTTAGCATCCAGTTCCATCAATTTACCAGCTAATTCCATAATTTCGTTCTTCTTTATGGCTGAGTAATATTCCACCATACGTATATATACCACATTTTCTTTATACATTCATCTGTTAAAGGACACCTAGATTGTGTCCAGAGCTTGGCTACTGTGAATTTAGCTACAATAAACATTGATGTGGCTGCATCACTGTTGTATGCTGATTTTAAGCCCTTTGAGTATTGAATAATGAGTGGGATAACTGGATCAAATGGTGGCTCCATTCCAAGTTTTTTGAGCAACCTTCATACTGCTTTCCATAGTGGTTGCACCAATGTGCAGTCCCACTCCAACAGCAATTTATGAGAGTACCTTTCTCCCCACATCCTCACCAACATCTATTGTAACTTGTATTCTTTAAATTGCCATTCTGATTGGAATGAGATGGAATCTCAGAGTAGTTTTAATTTGTATTTCTCTAATTGCTAGAGATGCTGAACATTTTTTCCTATTTTTTGACCATTTGTATTTCTTCTTTGTGAAGTTCCTGTTCAGTTCCTTTGCCTATTTATTGATTGGATTAGTTGTGTTTTCTTGTGTGTGTGTGTTGTTTTTTTAGTTCTTTGTATATCTTGGAGGTCAAGCTCTATCTGAGGTGCATGTGGTGCAAGATTTTCTCCCATTCTGTCAGCATTTTGTTCATGTTCTTGATTGTTTCCTTTGCAGTGAAGAAGCTTTCTAGTTTGATACCATACCATTTATTGATTCTTGATTTTACTTCTTTTGCTTTAGGAGTCTCACTGAGGATGTTGGTTCCTATGCTGACGTGTTGGACCATTACAAAAATGGCCTTTATTGGAATAAAAGCGGACACAAAGACCAACAGAGCAGAATAGAAGACAGAGAGACATAGCTACATAAATACAGTTATCTCATGATAGACAAAGGAGCCATATACATACATTGGAAAAAAGATAGCCTCTTCAACAAATGGTGCTGTGAAAACTGGAAAGCCACATGTAGTAGAATGAAAGTGAACCCTTATCTCTCATCCTGTACAAAACTCAACTCAAAGTAAGACCAGAGACCCTGTGCCTAACAGAAGAAAAAGTAGGCTAAAGCTTTTTAATTTGGTGCTTGCTGTCCCCTTTGTCAATTGCCAATTCCTGTTATTTTCTGAGGTATGGGAGTCTTATTCAGGGAGTTTGTTGCCTGGCTCTATATCTTGAAGTGTTTCCCCCATGTTTTCTTCTCGAAGTGTCAGTGTTTCAGGCCTTAGGTCTTTGTTCGACTTTGAATTGATTTTGGTACAGTGTGAGAGAAAGGAATATGGTTTTATTTTTATACTTATGGAACCCTGTTTTCCCAGCACTACTGTTTAAGAAGCATACTTTTGTCCAATGTATGTTTTTAACAACTTTTTAAGAATCAGATGGGTGTAGCTGTGTGGACTTTGTCTACATCCTCTATCTTATTCCATTGGTCTATGTGTCTGATTTTTACGCTAGTGGCATGCTATTTTTGTTACTATGGCTCTGTATTACATTTCAAAATCAGATATTGTGGTATCTCCAGGATTGTTCTTCTTTTATTTTTTTACTTAGGATTGCTTTGGTTGTTTTGGCTATTCCTTTTTGTGGGGGAGGTATGCATTTTAGGATTGTATTCTGTAGCTCCATGAAGACTATAGTTGGTATTTTGATGGGGGTTGCATTGAATCTGTAGATTGCTTTCAGCAGTGTGGACATTTTAACAATGTTAATACTTTCAATTCATGAACATGGGAGGACTTTCTATCTCCTAGTGTCTTCTTCATTTCTTTTCTCAGTGTTGGAAATCTTTTTACAGATTTTCATTTTCTTGGTTAGGTTTATTTCTAGTTTTTCTTTCTTTTTTTGTTGAAAGCTATTGTGAATGGAATTGTTTTCCTGATATCTAAGAGAGTTTGCTGTTGTGTATAGAAAATCCATTGGTTTTATATGCTGATTTTATATCCTGGTATTTGTTGAATTTGTTTATCAGATCTAAAAGCCTTCTTAGATTCTTAACTGCACCATTATCAAAAGACTCCCTCGTGCTCTCCCTTTGTTGCCATGGTTACCCTCTATCCCAACCATTACTCCCAGAATCAAGAATTTATTCTCTATTTTTATAATTACACACAAATGTTAGTTAATTGAGACCATGTGTTTGACTTTATTCACTCAGCAGAATTTCCTCCTTTAAGATTTGATTCATTGAACTGTGTGAATAAGTAGTTCATCCCTTTTTGTTTAGTGTTATTTCATGTTATGGATGCATTACAATGTATTTGATCATTTATCCATTGGAGGATATTTGTGAAGTTTCCAATTCTGGGCTACTAAAAATAAAACTTTAATAATAAAAATAAACCTTAGTGTATGCATTTTTAAAAATAAAAATAGAACTTAATTTCTCAGTATACATTCAAGAATGCAATTGCTGGGTCACATGGAAAATCTACTTTTAGTCTAAAATTGCATAGTAAAACTGTTCTCCAGAATGACTGAACTCATATGAAACTACTAAGAAAATAGAAAAATTTGGTAACCTAGGACTAAGCAAAAACCTAAAAGAATGATCAAATAAAAAGAGAAAAATGAGAAACTGGTCCTTATTACAGGTAAAAACCTTTTCTCTGTGAGAGACTGTCAAACAGAAAGTGAAAGGAGAAATTATATACTGGGGAAAAAATCTTCGAAAATCACGTAAGTGAAAAGGAACTTCTATATAAAATGTAAGGAGAATTATTAAAATTCAGCATTTAAAACTATCCAGTTAGAAAATGAATGTGACACATTCTACCAAAGAGGACATACACTCAGCAAATAAGAATGCAAAAGATCATTTAGCTTCATTAGTCATTACACAAATGAGAGTCAAAACTGAATACAAATTAAATTAAATGTTGTTGCATAATCTATACGAAAGTTAAAAAAAAAAAAAAAGATTCACCAAAGGAGAAGAGAGAGGCAAAAACTGAACCCTTTATGCAATGGTGGTAGAACTTTTAAACATTTTTTAATTGTGATCTGAATTGTGTCTTTAACAAAAAGTTCACATATTGAAATCATAATCTGCAACATGACTATATTTAGAGAACATGTCTGCAGGTAATGATGATTCAATGATGTCATATAAGAGGGGTCCTAGTCTGCTAAGACTATTGTACTTAGAAAAAGAGGAAGTGACCCCAAGTCAACTTTGTATTCTCACATGCAGTGGACAGGTCATGCAAAGTTACACAGGAAAGGTGGTCATCTGTAAGGTATCAAAAGGTCTCAAATCCAACCCTGAAACACCTCAGTTTGGGGATCTGAGTTTCTATAACTGTGAGAAAATAAATATGTGGCATTTAATAAAGCCAGATAGTCTGTGGTGTTGACTCATGCAACCCAAGCCAACTAACATATTTTCTTGAAAGGAGATGTCTGTTCTCATTGTACCAGATATGTGCAGCAAGTCACAAAAGACTGTGTCCAAAGATGAGAACCAGGAAAACGAATTAACAAAACAAAAGCTCTGTTTTAGCTAAAGACTTATCCCTTGATAGATGTTCTGCATTATAATTTGGTGATACATGCAGTTCTTATGCCCTCAAGCCACAGAGAAGCTTTAATTCTAGGTGGAGCAAGAGAAGTCTAGAAGTTCTTCAGAGAACACAGAATGTGAAGAAAACATGGAAGGTGAAATTGCACGAATTACAATTTTTTCCTTCTGTGATTTTTCTGAAAGGAAAAAAAATTCCTTCAAAAATTTAGTAGATGAATTGTAAGGTTGGAAACATGTAGGATCCATCAACATTAAATTTATTGATTCCTTACTTTGTATAAAGATACTGTGTAAAGTATCAATGGGGGAAAAGTCTATCTCCCACAGTTTTCATTCTGAAAATGTAAGCAAATAATTTTAAAATATAAAATAAATCTAATAGAAGTGAAATCGGACTCATGGTATTTTGGAAAGAATATGAATACCCCCAAGTCCCTGGCTGATTCTAGTCTACAGAGAGCTTACTCCTAAAAATTGAGAAGTCACCAGAGTAGAGCAAATTAGGACTTGGGTTACTGATGGTAAACAAATATCTAAGTGGAAATATCAAGAAGAGAATTTGCAAAGAGGATCCAGTTTCATAAATGTTTACAAGATTAAGAATAAAAATGATGTAGTAGGCAGCTATGTAGGTAAGATCTCCTTGACAAGTTCTCTTAAAGAGTCGATTAAGATAATGGAAATGTTTTACAAAATTTTCAGATGTTTCAATATAGGCTAAGAAGAAAATTCAGTCTTAAAAACTAAACAGGATTACATAGGCAAGTCTTGGATAATATATACATTAATTTAATCATACATTTGTGTGTCCTGGTAATATATGAAATTATAAAGTAATTCTTGTGCATCTTTTCAACATTATGCTGTGATCAAAATTCTCCAGCAGATGGTGAGGAGAACAGAGAGTTGGAAAGGGGGCATGTTTTCCATCACAAAAACCATTGGTGTATGAAGATAATCAAATGATTTGTTTCCATATAAAGCCAGAATTTCAAGGAAATAAGTAAATTTTAAACCAGTAAGTAAAATCATCATACTAGAATTAAATTGCTAACATAAATCACTAACAGAGAATGAATCAGAATGAGCTGTTTCTTTCTGAAACTTCTAAATGTTATTATTCATTTGTGAATATATTCCCACAAATTTATATTTTCCAAATGACTACTTTTTTTTTAATATTTTTCTTACCTAATTTGCAATAAATTTTATAGGAGCTTAGAACTTGTAGTTAAGTTCTCTACTTCCCCTTTGCTCTTCCCCTGGCTTCTGAAAAATGCCACAAAAATCAGGAAATTATTTCTATTAAAAGAATACAAAGTATTGAATTTTCCCCAATCACAATTTCACTTTTGGCTTTTTCTGTGAATTTGTAGGAGAGGAAAACATATCACAAAGTGGTAGAGATATCAGTTTTCGCCCACTCAATGACTTTTTGTGTGTTCATGTATAAATTATTTAAAGAATTCCATTCTGGCATAGAAATGATTCATCTGTTCTCTTACCAGTAGCTGAAGACACTCAGGAAAATCAACGAATTGGGATTACACCCCAAATGCAAATTGTAAAATGTTGTGGAGAAAATGATAGTAGAGGAAATACTGTTCATTTGATGCTAATTTACTGAATTCTTCATAAATTTACTTGTTTTTCACAGTTATTTCATATTTGATTTTGATGCATGCTGAATGACTATAACTTTCCAAAACACGGCTGAAGCCAGACCTATTCTTTAAATAAGCCAATGCATATCTCTAGAAGGTTCAAATGAAATAAAATGCTTAATTTTTAATAACACAACTTTAATATTGATAAAATAATAGTCTTCATTCCTGAATGCATATTGATAAGGGGCATGAGGATTAGTAATAAAAAGCTCAATTGTGTGCATTTTTTAATTTAGCTTTTTTATTTTTATATTTTTTTGGTACCAGGAATTTAATCCATAGGTGCTTTACCATTGAGCCACATCCTCAGCCCTTTTAATTTATTCATTTATTTTGAGACAGGGGCTCCCAAAATTGCTTAGATCCTCACTAAGTGGCTGAGGCTGGCCTTGAACTTGTGATCCTCCTGCCTTAGCCTCCAGAGCACCAAGATTATAGGTTGCTTCACCACACTCAACCTAAAGTGTACATTTTAAACATGCATTATAGACATTTTGAATTGTGACAAAGTCAATATCTTAGGTAACATGCTTAGGTCCAAATGATTTATTTTCTTAAATTGAACATGTTTTTCTTTTCACGTCTTTTTATTATTATTATTATTATTTAAAATCTGACATTTGTTATGTATGCATTATGGACTGTTAGTTCAAACTAGTAAAAGAAAACAATTAAATCCAACCTGCTACAGGACAGTTCTTTGGTGAGCATGTTCCCCAGCTGCCCTGTGTCTCTACTCTAGCCCCATATCTTTAACTGCCTAAGATGTTTTCTTGGATCCTCATGGTAGCCGCCAGCTTGACATATATGACTTGAGCTGGCACCAGACCCTTTTTTTTTTCTTTAAAGTTTTCATGCTTTCCTGATTTTTAAAAGTAAATAGATTTCTGGAAAATTATAATCTCCTTCTTAGCCATTAAAATCACCTTTAATGACATGGAAAAATCATTATGCATATTATTAAGTGAAAA